>JAGFPH010000640.1:120644-139531 GCA_018207615.1 Philaenus spumarius
TGTCTACAACAGGAGATGAAATAGCAAGTGAACTGACAGGAAACGATAATTAGCCAAATAGGTAAACACGCGAAAAAAATTTAATTTCCAAAAATAAGCGAATTTCGAGCGTGAATATCTCGGAAACTATGCAAGTTAGCGAAAAATTAATAGATTCAATCTTGTAGCACATTTTGTGAACTTTAATTTTGTATAGAATGGTCTTATCGCCATAGGCGTGTCCAGGACTTCAGCAGTGATGGTGCCACCAAAAATAGCTTTCTGTGGTCATAGTGTTTGAAGTACCATGCGCAAAAATACGAGGATCCGGGAAATATTTGAAAATGATTGTCTAAACATTTTTGTATACTATCTGGCAGCCATATAAATTCTTTTTCTTTATTCTTTATTTAGTTTGGATAACGAATGGAAAGAACTGTGTTGTTTAGAATATGTATTTATACATGTAAATACAAAGAAGGCCTACAATATTGGTAGGAACACAGAAGTGTAAGTTTTATCCATGTGTAAAATACCCTACGTATCTTACACATCCACGTAGATGCTATTTTACCTACGTGGATTTGAACCTGGTACTTTCATGGTATTTTGTGTTTTGATCGATTTTGGGAGAACCAAGCGAGCCATAAAGTGGTGTAAAAAACAGAATGTGAAGAATAACATTATACATTTATTTTTTTATAGATAAAACTCTAAAAAAAGATTCATTCTCGTACGAAAAATCTAAAAAAATAGTTACTTCCGGTCAAAAAACATGCTTCACCGACCTTCTTTACTCCGATAGGCAACGTAAGACTTAAAATAATTCGACCACGCAGCTGAACCGTTGACATGAGTTGAGAGCAAATTTCCAAAATTAAATTTATAGGCCTAAGTTTTAGGGTTTCAACCAACAATTTGGCAAATGGTTATATTCACGACGGTGCTGAATAGCTGCAAAATGCTTTGCACGCCAACCCCCATATTGGGAGTATCTTCAACACGAAAAACATTGCGTGCTTCGCACGCCAACCTTGCGTTAGAGTCCACCACATGGCTTTGAACCGGGGTCCTTCTATGATACTTTACGTTTTGATCGATTTTGGGGGAACCAAGCGAGCTATAATGTCGCGTAAAAAAACAAAATGTGCACAATAACAACCTACATTTATATTTGTAGAAACAACTCAAAAACAAATTCATTCTAGTACGAAAAATCTTAAAATATAGTTACTTCCGGTCAAAAAACGTGCTTCCGATTGTTAGGTTTTTTTGCTAGCGAACTCGTCCGAGCGATGTAGGCAACAAAAATGTGTACCAAATTTGTACCAAATTGGACTTAAAATGCGGCCGCTAGAGTGCGAACACATACATATGAAAATTTTAGGTTATGTTGAAAAATGTCAAATATAAAAGCTTAAGATTTTTTTATTACCTACAACTTTTGTATTGCACATTTTCCGCTATGAGGTCGCGTTTCACCACAAATTGCAAAAAACTGTTTTCAACCCCTAAACGGCATCCCCTTTTCACCCTTTTAAATAATTTCGTGTTTAAAAATGTTTTTCCCTTTAGTTATAACCATCATTATTACATATTCCAGCTGGTCCTTGCCTGTTATTTATTAAATACCTGTGATAGTATTGCACAGGTCAGAATTGTATGACCGGGTCAGGATTGTAAGCAACATGGTCAGAATAGTAGTGGTTTCATTAAAAAACGGTCAGAATAGTCGCGTCTACATAAACGTATATATATATATATACGTTTAATGACACCCCAAAACGTGTTCTGGGGGCCATGATCGGTGCTCATTTGCTACTCCCGACCTTGGGTATTACCATAAGGGCCACTGCAATAGCTTATTTTTCCTATGTAAATTCGCAAACAACAAGAAAAATCTACGTCTTTTATCACGTATTACAGGAGTGTAAACTTGTATGACAGCTTTCCTATACTTTATGTAGGCACGTTTAGAAGGAGGAAAAGATTTGACATATTTGTACGGTGTACTGAAATATTTATAACAACAATTTTGATAAAACAAAATAATCAACGAATGTGTACAACCGAGAGATACGAACATGTATAAATATTTACTCTTTTCATAACCTTTAAAACAATTTATTACTCTAATAAGGAAAATGATGTCTAAAATCAGACGCGACAGTATGGTTAAATATTTATTTTTGATGTATTACCAAGTGCCAAATTTTCAAAATGCAAAGTAAAATTGGTGTTTGATTATTAAAATTTGTTATCATTTTTTATAACTATGTCAAAATTCTTTACCCATTCCGGAGCAAAAATCTATTTAGACAGGTAAACGTTCAATAGCTTGCATCCAGATTTCGTCTCGTGACTTCGTTTTTGTGTGTTACACCACTAACGCGTTTAGACGACAATGTCGTCATATTAACTAATTAATGATTTACAATATCACACGAACAAATAAACAAATATATATATTTTCTAATATTACCAGTTCATGAACCAAAATTATATGAAATAACAATAAGTTGCCTTGTATCCATATTCCGTCTCGTTGACTTCGTTATTATTTTCGAGATCCAGAATTTATTCAAATATATTAAAATGTCGTAAATAATTTAGTTTAAACTAAGTGTATGAGGCGTACTTGGGAGATTTTTCTTCGCAATCCTACTTAAAGTTCCTTTAGGTATTTGAGTCTTCCAAAATTCCTTTCTTGATCTGCTGATTCGATTTCCTAGTCACTGGAACACTTCTTCCTTCTTCGTTGATTGTTGCAGCTGCTCCTAGTGATTCGATCAGCTGGATTCTTCCGGTAAATTCCTTTTAAGGTAGACTTGTTCCTTCTATGTACTCGCTTTTCATGTGCAAATATAACTCCTAAATGAGGTGGTACGTATATTTGACTCTATGAGCTAACAAAGAATATTTGAAGAAGAAACGTCTTTAGTAATGTCTGGAAAACGTCATGATTCTAAAATGTTTCGGTTTTACTTTTAAAGGAATGAGATTCAAATAATATTTCTTTTGTAAAGTCTATGGTCAGATGCAGAATTCCAAATTACAAAAAAAATCCATTTGAAGGAAGTTTCAAAAACTTTAACAGAATAAAACTGAACTTACATATTTGAATCTATGAGCTAACAAATATTAAGGATTTTACTAAGTGTAGAACAAAAAATACGAAAAAAATACGCCCAGAAAAAAATACGAAGCGTCCCCATTTTATTTGATTTCACTTTTTATTCCCTATTTTCAAGATATTTCGTTAACTACTAACACGTGAATGTTTTTACTATTTCCCCAGATTCCTGACTGACTTTCCTTTTACATAATAATATCAGCTTTATTATTAAATTTTGAAGAAAGTTCCTTAACGCGGATTGCGGTAAGAGTTAACAAATAGAAAATGTAAAGAGTAACGAAAAAAAGTGTTATTAATTGGTTGCTATGGCAATGACAAATATAAAATACGAGTAACGAAAAAATAGTTACCAAATTGGTTGCTATGGCAATGCATGTAAATACATTCAAGAAACATGTGTTTTGGTTGATCAATTTAAATTAAGATACGATCGGTTCCGTCCGGCGTAGTTCAGATTTATTATCGTCAAGTGCTGAAATTTTAGGTTAGGCCTGGAAAGTAATTTTAAGTCTAGGCAACCTAAAATGATTGTATATACTGTATGTTGCCATGAAGACAGGTAAAATAAATTAAATATAGACACTAATTTTAGGTTAGGCCCACATGGATGAACCAACATTTTATGTTTATTGGATGTATTTACAATAAATGGACATTTAATTGTGCTTACCATCTTAGCTTTGATGTTATAATTAATTCTACACCTTTATTATAATAACATTAAACGTATGGAAACAGTAAATATTTGTATAAAAAACAATCTAATAATAAACGGCAGTTGAAAGTTTAAAATTATGTGTGTATGTTTGCCATTAAGGCTGGTAAAAGAATTGAAGAAAATATTTTGTTCCTAACGTTTGTCCCACGACCGCACACAATTTTTTTTTTAACAATACTTCATTACGATTTTGTCCTTAGAGGAATTTACTTTTAGTAAATCGCTTTTGGTTACTGGTGATTCCAAACGAAGTTAACTAAATCCAAACGGATCTTCCTGATTTGGCCCTAAGTAGCTACTTGGCAGTTATTTAAAAAATATGTCAGGTTGGCAGCACTGGCACTTCCAATTTTGTCATCTGTTCTAGGGTTCTAGGTGAGGTTAGTCGACATGGAGCGTTACAGGAAGGAGCATCGAATTGTGATTGTCAAAACACATTATAAGTACGGAGAATGTTATGAAGAAACCGTCCGAAAACTTCGTGGAATTTTCGTTCGACGAAATTCACCTACCAGTCAACAGTTATGAGAATTATTAAAAAATTCGAGAAAACAGGTTCGATAGTGGATATTAAACCCTCAGGACGTCCTCGTGATGGCCGGTCTATAGAGAACATTGCCGTCATGAGAGAAAGTGTCACGATGAGCCAACGGAGATAAATTCACCACCGCTCTCAACATTAATTTTTGCATCCCAAGAAGCACCATGCAGCGAATTCTCAAAACAGATTTGCATAAGCCTGGCTACGAGATTCAACCGACACAACAACTTAAGACAGCGGACCATTTGAAGCGCCGAGAATTGGATTTTAGAAAGGCAAAACGTGGACCCAGATTTCCCTAAGAAAATCATCTTCAGCGATAAGTCGCACTTTTAACTAGATGGATACGTCAACAAACAAAATTGTCAAATTTGGTTCACCGAAAATCCTCAAGCCATTATTCAGAAACAGTTGTATCCATTATTTTTGTCTGATGCGGTTTTTGGACTGGTGGAGCGATTGGGTCGTATTTTTTCGAAGACGATGCCGGAAATGGATTAACAGTTAATGGCGAACGTTATCGCAATATGATTTTGTATGGCCTCAATTGAACAATATGAATCTGGCAGTCGTCAGGTTCCAGCAGGATGGCGCTACCTGTCGTGCTGCAAACGAAACAACTGATTTGTTGCGAGAAAAATTTCCTGGCCAGTCAACGGCAACCAGAATTGGCCACCGAGATCCTGTGATTTGACACCATGTGACTTCTTCCAGTGGGGATTTCTGAAATCTCGTGTTTACGTCAACAAACTGAAAACAATTCCTGAATTCAAGACAGCAATTCGAGGCGTCATTGGTGAAATTGAACTACAATTGTGCGGTATGGTTATAGAAAATGTTGAAAAAATAAATGTGCACGACTAGTGTGGAGGACATTTGTGTGACATCGTTTTCCACAATTAACAGCAGTAAGTGCACTTTCTATTGTATTACAAATATTTTAAAATGTTTAATAGGCTATATAAATGATGATTTAACTAACAATTAAAATTTTGCGTTCTCTATGGAACACTCTCTACATGTACACAAATTAACACCTTTGCTAACACTTTTAAAGTTATTAGTAAAATGTTTTTCTCTAACTAATAACTTTACGTCTGGTAACTTTACGTCTTTTAAAATATGCTGTTCCGCGTCACTCTACAGTCATAAATTACTGTCTCAAATCTTGTAGATTCACTTTTATATAAACAACTAACAAAATTACAGTTATAAATTAGGAACTTTTTGTTCATCAAATTTATAACAACATAATTCTTGCATGATTTACTTACGCAAATTATATTTTACCTGTGCTTAGATAAAACTATGTACATATACTGACATTAAGAAGTTACTGTGAGTGAATACATTCTGTATTCTGTGGATTGCCTTGGAAAACAATGGTATTTGCAACATTTTGTCTTCCCGTTGCTTTTCTTTTCTTCGTGGTAAGGTATATTCTGTTTATTATTTTTAAGTAATACTTACAATGTGTAGAAACTAAACACCTAGGTATATATAATATATCCTTTCTTATTTTATTTGGTTTCTACAATAATTCAAATGTTGAGATTTCTTTTGTTTTTTCTAAAGAGTTTCCGTTTTAAAAATTAAAATAGTAATAATAAATACACGGTAATAATGGTAAGGTAATTTTGTTTCCTGAAATCTTTACTTTATGAAGTGAAACTAAAGTAGAGCACAAAACGTTTCGTTGTAACCAGAAAGCAAACATGTAAAACCCAAAGTTTCATTTTCGAATCTATGTCCCTGTGCCTTAGGACTTAGTAAAGTCAAACTTTTATATTTACATGTGGCGTGCTAAAATATGCAATTTGTTTTGAATCAATATCCCTAAACCATTACGACAAGTAGAGTTCATTCTAAAAACAACATGGACCATATTTGAATTTGAATCGATAACTCTCCGGAGTTTTGCCCCCCCCCCCCCCCCCGATTCATTCCAGTTGATGATTGAATATTTACAGTTGGGTGGGATAAAAGTGTAATGTTTCAAAAAATTAATTTGTTCGTACGACATACACGGTATACTCGCTATCAGTGAACCTAATATAATGTAGTTTGAGCCCTATGTAACCATATTCTCCAAATAATTATCTCAATTAGTGTTGTAAACTAATGACACTGTCTTTATCGTTTCTTGGATCAAGTGACCGATACCTAGACTAGAGATACGAGAAAGGAAAGTCTTTCTAACATCAATTTTAAAGTGATAATTATTAACTATGTGCCAATTAATATTGCGTACGAATTAAAAAAAAAGTAAAAGTGTGTTGTCGTGGGACCCCCGTCAGGAACAAAGTTCATCACGCCTTTTCTTCAATTCTTTTACCAGCCTTAACGGCAACACACATAATTTTAATCGTTCAATAGCCGTTTATTACTAGATTTTTTTTTATACAAATCTTTACTGTTTCCGTACGATTAATATTATTAGAAAAAAGGGGTAAAATTAATAATAACATCAAAGCTAAGATGGTAAACACAGTTAAATATCCATTCATTGTAAATACATTCAATAAACATAAAATGTTGGTTCATTCATCTAGGCCTAAGCTAAAATTATTGTGTGTATATTTAATTTATTTTACCTGTCTAAAAAGCAACACACATACAACAATTTTAGGTTAGGCCTAGACTTAAAATTAATTTCTAGGACTAACCTAAAATTTCAGCACTTGACGATAATGGATAAACTATGCCGGACTGAATAACCGATCGTCTCTTAATTTAAATTGATGAACCAAAGCACATGTTTCTTAAATGTATTTACATTCATTGCCATAGCAACCAATTTGGTAATGCTTATTTCGTTACTCATGTTTTATATTTTTGTCATTGGCATAGCAACCAATGAATTACACTTTTTTTTACGCATTACATTTTCTATGTGTTAACTCCTACCGCAACCCGTGCCTCATAGTTTATGTCAGTGATTGAATCAGTGAACCTTCCTAGCTTTATATAAGTAGAAAGACGTTGGGCGGAGCCTCCCTTCTCAGATGAATAGTCGCTAAATGGATGATTGGATCTTGAATCTGACGAAAAATCGTTTTTTGAAATAAAACGCGCTCTAAGTGAAAAAATTTAAAAATCGAAAAAACATTTCCCGCTTAAAAGGTGCTTCCAAAATTAAAAAATTGTAATTCCTGAAAAATTCTTTAAAAGTTTCTCGGCGAGAGCTTTAATTCAAGTATAAGGTTGAGGGGGGGGGGGGGGGTCCGATTACGGGAAGTGCCTCACAGTTCATGTCAGTGAATCAGTGAACCAGTCTAGCTTTATATAAGTAGATATATATATAAGCGGATTTTCCCTGACTAACTGACATTGAATGAACGTAGAACAAAAATTACTTAGGATAAAAATACGAAAAATTTTAGATATTTACTTAAAGTGGTGAAAATACGGTGGTTCTCTCCCAGCCCTATAACAGCTGATTTGGATCAAAGATTAACAGCACAATTTTAGTTTATGCCGATTTTTAACAAACTTATTTACATTCTTTGCCATATCTACCAACTTAGCAAATAAATTATTTATTTTTCAGAACTAATAGCTCTTTTAGGTTATGTTAACAATTTTTAAGCAATAACAAACAAAAAATCAAGGAAAATTGCTTATATTCAAAAAATCTTTTGTTATAGGCTATATTATAAATAAAACATCTGATTTGGATCAAAAGCTTAACACAATTTCAGGTTATGACTGTACCATACCAAAACACGTTTCTAGTAAGCATTTACATTTTGTATTAGCCTACTATAGCAACCAGCTTAACAAATTTAAAATTAGGGGGTCCGAATACGGGAAGTGCCTCATAGTTAATGTCAATGAATCAGTGAACCCGTCTAGCTTTATATAAGTAGGCTTCAATAATATTGTTTTTAATTTCAAAATTAATTTAATCTGTTTGCAAACTTTAACTCTCAGAAATTACTAAAGGAAAAGTTCTTTTTACGTTATTATTTTCGTTGGTGGAACAAAATAAATACACAGTCCATTAATTGGAGTACCTATATTTTGAATAAATAAAAGTATATTTGTAGTGATGATTGCCAGAAGTATATATATATACAATGATCTTATTAATAAAGGAGTAATTTTCTGACATATAGGCCTAAACTAACTATTGGACCAGGAAATGCTTCGCTATTTCATCATTTTAGTATATAAATATTAACTTAGATTAAATTAACAAACACGATCAGTATTGAAAAATTAATTTTGAAGTGACTTGAGGTAAAAATAAGATTCTCAAATGGTACAGTGCGTATTTAACATGTGGTGTTTAATGTTAATGTAATTTATTTTACCGCCCACCCCATGTTAAACGTCCCTGTCCCGAGCGGCGTGTAAAGTTCTTGTTTACAAGCTGCATGATATGTAATAGAAGCTCCATGATATGTAATAATGCATGTTATTTCATTACAACCCGCTACTAGTTCGAGAAGTGGTCGCAAGAGCGCTAGTAGTCAGCGTCAGCTGTTTAATTTGAAACAATCAATTTTGCCATAACTGAGTTGTTGTTTTCGTACAAACGTAACCTCAGTTTATTGTTTTAATATAACGGCCTATTATAGTTGATGAAAATGAGTGAATCTGAAGAAAGTCTACCTTCAGACATAGAAGAAAGTGCTAATAATGGCACCAAACTCTTCAGGAGTATACTTTGCAAACTGTTCTGTGTTTTCAACATATATAGCAAGTAAATTCGTGTAATTTGTTGTAATATTTGCCATTTCATAAAATAATAAATGTGTTACAACGAATATTCTTTTCTAGAGGAATTAAGTTGTAGAATAATTTGTTTTGGCCACAACTGCAACGCGTCGTTTTTCACGCTGGCAGCGCCAATTCTACAACGAACAACCTTAGTTTTGAATAATTGTGAATTCTTCGTTGGAGAATAAGTTATTTCCACCTACTGGAAGTCTTATAGGCAATCTCACTTTGTTTGGCCTAGGTGAAATAACTATGTGTCGAATATTCAGTTCACTGACTATTCTGACAACAAACTTTACTTTATACTTCCAGTAATTTATTTTTAATTTTAGCTCAGTAAGAACACAAGTTAATAATTTTACTTTTTGTAAACCTCTGAAGAGTGAGTACACTGGAACTAACCTTGTAAATTGCTTATTTGTGCTTGCAATTATTTTATGAAATTTCACTTTATCAATTCTTAATCTAAAATTCATAAACTATTGGGATATTTGAATACTAGGTGTTTTTGTAAATAATAACCTGTTATAAAACAAAATAAAATTTTAATAATTTCTTTTTTCTAATTTTAAACATAAAACAAAATTCTTGTATTTAATATTTTTCAAATAAAACCAAATAATAACTTTCTTCTCAAATAAAATAATAACTTTTTTTTTTAAAACTATAAGGCAGAACTAATCTCTTAATTTATTATAATTTATTTTAATATTCTATTACTCAATTGAATTTAATTTATACTTTAATGAAAATTTGAATTTACGATTTAATGAATTTACTTCTTTAATTAATTACAAATTTCTTAATCTAACACCCTAAGTAACCCAGTATTTAAAATAAATTTATTTGAATTTACTTCAGGCAATTTAATAGGGACTAACGTATTTTACGCTTCTACCGACCTTTTCACACTTGTCCAGGCGTCGCGACGTTGTGGTGAAATCCGCGAACGCTGTCTAGTGATGACAAGCTACAGATGTTCTGCGTGCTGATAGAGTTGTCTTGTGGGTGGAGGTGGTGTCCTGTAGGGTTGTCTGGATGTATGATGGATGTCTTATTAAAGATGGATGTGGTGATGCCGTGCCTGCAATCCCGGTTCGTCTATTCCCTCGTAGCTACAGTTGCATGTCCTGGTGGCTGCCTGGTGGTGTCCTGGAGTCCTGTCTGGAAGCTATACGAATCACTCCATGTATCAGCTGTCCTGTAGGCTATGTTTTTCTTCCAGAAAATCCCAAATTAGGCCAACTTGTATAGACTAAGTTGCCACTGAAGTTCTTGTAGAGTTAATGCGGTGTCTATTGCTGCATTCCAGATGATAACCGCAATGCCGTTTCTTCTTACTTGTTATAACAATTTAAAGTTTGACGAAGAAATACTCAGCTTCTAGCACGCTAAAGTATTTTATAAAACACAAGTATCTGCTCTCGATGCGTCAACTTACATCGTAAAAGTAATAAGGCCCGATGCGTTATGTTACGTCGAAGAAAAAAATAAGCCTCGATGCGTTATGTTACATCGAAAAAATAATAATCCTCGATGCGTTATGTTACATCGTAAAAATAATAATGCTTATGCGCGATGCGTTACTTTACATCGACAAAATAATAATCCTCCCCGCGCGATGCGTGCTGTTACATCGAAAAAGTAATAAGGCTCTCGAGTTTCCCCGAGCAATCGTTTATATAAGGTTTTTCGGCACTATTTCATTGCCAACCTAAGCTTTCTACCACTGTATTTCCATAATGCTTTAAAATCCATTTTTTCGCCAATTTCAAACTACTAGTCTACGTAACTTTTCATCCTGAATTTTATTATAATTTTTTCATAATTTTGTAACATGATTTAGCCTTTGTTTTAATTGAGTTTCTATTGTTTCTTTGAGTACGCCCCTTTTCGTAAACTGGTCACCCTGTTCTCCTTCCATCAGTCTTGTCTTTGGACCTCCCCTCTACTGTCTCGCGTTCTTATCTGGCTTCCCTCAGTTTTGTGCTATGGAAATCCTTTTTCCATGTAACTCTTCCAGGGTTTATCCGATTTTCCTGAAACTGACATCATTTTCCTCAGCTCATTGTTACCTTTCCACACGAACTCGAGTGACGTTCGTACGACTCCTGGTTCGCGTACACGACCCGCGCGCGTTTTTCCGCGGCGATTTTTCCCGGAAAAGTCTTAACTTTACACTTCTTTCGGTTTTTCTTTTTCCACTTTTCTTGTCCATTGGTTTTCATTCACTAGCCGGATTTTCATCTCATTTCTGCTTCTGGTTGTCTTGCTGTGAGGTTAGGGACTTCAACGATTTTTCACAAACTAGGGTTTTACTTTACTCCCGAAACATATTTCAAATACTGGATTATTTTTACATAACTACTTCGTTTGCATACTATTTACTATTTTGAATTGTTAAAAGTTTGAGTTTAAATTTTCCATTAGCTGTAAAGGTGCAAATTCTATCACCTTCTTCCTTTTATAAATTTTCTAGTTTTTCTTCTACATTATAACTTACATTTATCAACACTAAAACTTGTTTTAGTTAGAATTTAAAAAACTTTATTTTTAACCTACTTTTTTATCCTTTAAACTTTATGAATTACCATTAACTTTTTTATATGACAAAATTTCGCTAAAACTTATTTCACCTTTATTTTAGGCCTTTTTAAGAAAAGCCTAAAAAACCTTTTCTTTTTTAAATTAGATGAATTTTGAAATTTTTCTCATTCTTTGAAAGCTCGTATCTTACGTAACTTTATGATTTTTTAACATCTAATCTTGCAGTAAATACACCCGCCGTTAGCGTAATGCATTTCCCGAAGATTTTTATTTTTTATTCAAATCTTGGATTTTGGCTTCCCGTAGGAATCTTTTAAGTAATTTTTATAAGTTCCCAATCCTTTTCAGACAGGCAGGGTCCAAAAGTTTAATTCTACCCGATAACAGACCGCCCGCGTATACATGCTGATCTCGTGACCTACATTTGGCTTTAACTCCCGGCAAGTCCATATTATTCAAATTTACAAAATTAATTGCAAATCTAAACTCAAGACCTACAACGAGTTTTGTCCGTTGTAAGCTACCCCTCTTAAGATATCTGGTTTGATCGGCTCCGCCAAAAACCCAAGATATTGAAACCTTCTAAATATAATATCATTCCTTTTTCATTTTCCTCATATCTTATTACATTCTTATATCTAGTTCTGCCTTCCTAATCTAACAATTTACATATCACCCATTTATAATATTTTTATACATTTCATACTATACTTTTCATTGTTCTTCTTATTCTCCATAATCTGAAATTACATTTACATAATATACCATGGTATACATTTCCTTTTGAAATGCTCACTGGATGAGTTTATTTCCACTGAAAACACATGTTTATACTGTACACTACTCCTATAAATACAGGGACACATTTTTAATTTGCCTGATAACAAACTAACAATATTTTACTGGGTTACGCTTTTATACTACTGTTATTTCCCCGCGTTCATACTTCCCGAATTTTTATAATCCGCGTTTTATACGTTTTATATTATTTTTACCCTTTATGGTTTGACAAATTTTTTATTTATTTGTCTAAGTGGCTTCAACTATAATAATTGAGAGTTTTTTTTTTTCTTTTTAAAGTGTACTAAATAGTTTTCCTTTGCTTTTCCCTAGTATCCTCCTTTATAATTTTCCATTACCGTTTTCTTTCCTTAAATGATTCCTAGGTTTTAGCTTACTTTCTTCCTTCCAGAATCTTAACTACTTAGATTCTCCTAACTAATTTTACGCATAATTACCTTTTTTCCAAGTAAGATGCAACCCCTATACACCCCTTACTCGTGTATTAGGACATTCCAGGCTCCTGAATTGTTTGTAGATTGCATTCAAACGTTTTATTCCTGGATCTGTATGTACAATTTACTTTAAAACAACAAGCAATGCCTCTGCGTGTATTCGAAAAGTGCTTAGGCCTTACCCTGTATCTATCAATGAGTCGAGTTATTTATTTAGGCCTACTTCATTCATTGCAGCGTACTGTTCTCTCTCCCCACTGCCTGACCTTGATCTTGTTTCCGCTCAGCTGTTTTCAAACATCCCCTCCTGGCTAATTTGTTCTCTGCCCTTTACAATCTCATCGCACCGCTTGTGTTTACATACCATCAAAATATTTACATTTGGGATTTCCCAGTATGGCTAATCACTTTATGCATTAGGCCTACCTTTTCTTCAAAACAATAATATTTACAGTGTTAATTTATTTTTGGATGACAACTTTACTTACTGAATATATGGTTTGAGATCTCGAACATCGTATTTTCCCTTTATTCTTCCTGTAACCCGGTCTTCTACAATATAGGTTTTATTTCCTACCCTTTCATTTATTCGGAAAGGTCCTGTGTATAAAAGAAACAGTTTCCTGGTCTCGCCTTTAAATTTACTCGCCATAATGCTAGTGTTCTGTGTTACTAACACTAAATCCCCTACATTGAAGTTTGTAAATCTGCGACCATGGTTTTGTTTCGCAGCTCGTTGGTTTCCGGCCCTTATGATCCTGGCCTGGCACTTCTGGTGTTTTTCGCGTACCGTTTCTTCTCTTGGGTTTGGTTGTTCCCTCGGGAAGACTTCATCCCACACGTACCTCGCCTCCTGGCCAAACTGTATTTCCTGAGGGGTGTATCCTGTGGTGTCGTGTGGCGTTGTGTTTAGAACATCCTGTATATATTCTAGGTATTGTTTCCAATTTGCCTGTCGGTTGTAGCAATATGTTCTAAGCATTCGCACAATTTCTCGGTTCACCCTCTCCGCCAGATTTACTTGTGGATGTCTTATAGGGATAAGTACATGCCGAACTCTTTCTTCCTGGATCCACTCCTTCCAATTCCCTGAAGTAAACGCCTTGCCATAATCTGTTAGGATACTTTCGGGTTTACCAACTTCTGCAAAGTACTGCCTCATTTTATCTATACTATTTTCGGTCGTAGGATTTCTTACTGTGTAAAGTTTTACATATTTAGAGAAAATATCCACTACCACTAATATATGTTGTACATTTCCTAAACCTCTTGGTAGTGGTCCTAAGAAATCAATCGCCACTACTCGGCCTATATTATTTGTTATTATTGGCCTACTTTGACCTATTAAATATTGATTCGGGTATTTCGCTCTTTGACAAATATCGCACTTTCTAATCTCTTCCATAACTCGATTGTTCATATATTTAAAATGCCACCTATTTTTAATCATGTTACATATCTTATTTCTTCCTGCGTGACCGTACGTTTCGTGCACGTGTTTTATAAATTCTTTTACCGTGTTCTCTGGTACTACAATTTTCAATATTCCATTTACAAATTTACATAATACATTATTTTCAATTCTATAATCTACTTTATTTACAATATCCTGTATTATTTCTAAGCATTCAGGGTTTGCCATCTGTCTGTTTCTCCAATCCTGCAATAATTGTGTAAAACCTGGATTTATCCTTATTTGTTGGATTCGCACTCTCCTTTTGTTTTCCTGTCTTACGCTGTTTTCGTTATTTATGGGAACTGGGTAATTACGATTCACAAAGGTGTCTGTTGCATTCACCTTTAACTCATGAACGTAATTTTTACAAAGTCCCGGCAATTCAGAAAAAACTGTATTATATTTTCCTATTAATTTCTGCAGTAGGCCTTCTTGTTGTTCCGTTAGTCTAGTACCATGACTATACTCCTTTGTCAAAGTTATCTTATTACATTTCTTCATTTGAACCGCTACATGCCCTTTTGCTCGGGTTACCGTCTCCCCTCCTTGTCTAAGTTCACACAGCTGATTTTCCATTAGGTCTACTTTCTCCTTGTACCTAACGTGTTTCCTACTAAACTTAGTCTTATTTACCTCAGAAGTAGCAGTGTTTTTAAATCTAACTTTCGATATTTTTCCACGCATATTAAACGGTAGATTTTGGTTACGTGTTTCTGCTCCTCCTACAGATATTAACTCTTTATGAGTTGATTTATTGTTTTTACATTTTTTATTATTTTTATTATTCATCGAGTGGTCGGAAAAATTGCAGTGTAGTGTAGTGCTTGACTTCGCCTTATTTGGATTACAACGTTTACTAGAATATACACAGTTATGGATACATTGGTTGCGCCGCGACGCTTTGTTGGTAATTGGAATCTTTTCACCGTTATACCTAACATTAATTGGAACATTAATCCTTTTTAATGCCCTATCACGCGGAATTTCGTCCTTGGCTTCTTTTGATAGCATCTTCGGTACGATATTTTGTTTGGCTTTCTGCCCCTTCCTTCGTTGAACTGACACCTCCCTCGATATCATCTTATTCAACCTCTCTTCGTTTTGTATCCTAACCTTATTGTCTTTCCTAGCTCTTGTCTCCGGCTTCCTGTCTTGACTGCGGCCGCACTTCCCTTCCATTACATCATTAATGCCTGTCTCACCTACTTCCGGTTCATTAACGATTTCAGCTTTGTTTACTAACTCGTTCATGCTATTTTGATTAATATTTACTTTATTTGTTTTGAGTGTAGTATTCGTTGCCTCGATTTCGTCGGATTTAATTACCTCCGATTTAATTAAATTGCTCTTTTTATTGGTTTTATAGTATCGGGAATTAATATTAAAACATTTTCCTTTTAACCGTGTTATTGCAACTTTTTTATCAATAAACGGGATTTTAACATTTTCCTGACCTATTTTGAACATTGCAAACTTTTCTTGCATGTTTATTTTTGCCTGTAAACTATATAAAAGGTCACATCCCATAATTATCCTAGATTTTAGACCTTTTACTACCAAAAATTGTAAATCTACGCTTTTGTCAACCAGTTTAACTTCGATTAGGACTTGCTTGCTGATTTTTTGCACCTTTCCTTTTAATGCACCAATTATCTCCAAACACGCTACCGGTAATTCTAAGATTTTGACATCTTCCGCCTTCAATTGCTCGAGGTAATCTTGCTGGATAACGCTTACTTCGGCTCCGGTGTCGATTTCCATGTAACTAGCATTCGTTCCAAGTTCTACTGGAATCGCGGGTATTTCTTCTAACGGTTTTTCTTCTATAACTGGTTCATCTCTATTATCTAACAAGTCTTCCCTAATATTTACATTTAAACTACCTAACTGTTTAGGCTGACGTTCACGCTCCTTTTCGACGGTTTTTTCGCCTACTTCAGGTTCGATTCTACTACAAGGAGTAACTTTTTTATTTCCTAAATTTTCGGTGTTTACACGCGTATTTACTTTTTTAATCTTATTTCTTTGTTTTTTTGTTTTTTCATCGGCCCTGTCATTCCGAAAAAATCCATCCTTTGTCAGAACCTCATTTCTTAGTTTTTCGGCTGTTGGTTAGGATTTGAGTTGGAAGGACGTGGTTTATTGGAGTTTGGGTGATTAGAGTTACTTGGGTTTTGAGCATAGGATCTGTGGATTGGTGGGTTATTCCGAGGTGTGAAATTATGCCTGTTTTCCGCTTCCTGAGCGTCCTGGGGTCTACTTCGCCGATTTTCCTCTATCATGTCTACATTATTTAAGAACTCTATCGCGTCTTGAATGGTTTCGCTAGGTTTACCTATGCTGGCTAATCTTATTTGCTCGCTGAAATGTTGCATCACCGTGAATACAAGGAAACTTTCAGGTAGGGGGGTTCTAAATCTCGCGCTTTGTTTACTACCATACAGAAATATTCGGTTCTGCTAGCGTTTCCCCTTTCTACATACCTATTATTTTCTATATAATTCCTGACCGCTTTTTGTTTTTGGAGCGACCAGTAATTACTCAAAAAAGCCTCCCTAAACTCGGCATACTTCATCTCTTCGCGATCTGTTATATTATACCATTCGAGTGCGTATCCCTTTAGATGGCGTCTTATGAATTTTATTTTCTCCCTATCTTCTAAATAAGGATTCAACTCGTCCATTAACCCTTCTATTTCTCTTAAAAATTGTTTCGGCCTCTCTTTACTATTTCCCCAAAATTCAATTTTATTTACTTCGCTGTCAAACCGCGGCATTACAATTCCTACATTCCTACTCCCACTTCCCTGGCTTATCACGTTTCCTATTTTCTTTTCAACGCTCTGCACCCGACTTTCCATTGTCCGGAACCCTTTGTCTACGTTGTCTTTTATGGTGGTTGTGGTTTCCTCCAGAAAATGGATAGCGCCTTCAATTTCCCTAATCTTCTCTTCTCCCTTGGTGTGTTGTTCCTTACACCTCACGCTTTCTTCCTCCAGGCTTCGTTCCAGGTCTCCCAGCTTTCCAGAAATAACTTTGTATAATTCCTTCTGCTCCTTCTCTCGCTGTAGCCTTTCTGCTGCCTTTTCTTCCCGGATTTTTTCATCCTTGAGCCGTCTTCTTTCCTCTTTCCTCTCCCACTCTTCTTGTTTTTCTTTCGCCCTGGCCTCTTCTATTTCCTTTTCCTTCTTCGCCCTGGCCTCCAGTTCTTCTTGTTTTTCCTTCCGCCTGGCCTCCAGTTCTTCTAATTTTTCCTTCCGCCTGGCCTCCAGTTCTTCTAATTTTTCCTTCCGCCTGCGTTCCTCTTCTTCCTTCTCCTTCTTCGCCCTGGCCTCCAGTTCTTCTTTATCTTTCTTCGCCCTGGCCTCCAGTTCTTCTTTATCTTTCTTCGCCCTTTCTTCCTTATCCTTTTTATATTGTTCGAAGAACTCTCTCATCGCCTTATCCGCCATATTTACTTTTTGCTTGTTTAAAATTTGTTTTAATTTTATTTAATTGTTTTTAATTGCTTAAATTGTTTAATTTTGCTTTTATCTGTCGCGTCGGAAAACTCCCAATTATTTTTAATTAATTTTACACCTATTTTTTAGGCCTACGCCCCCCAAGCTTCCGATTTTACCGCGACAAATTTAATATACTGGTTATTTATTATTATTTGTTTAATTTTCACTCCCCCTCTGAACCTTAATACGACACGAAACCGGGAAATATTTCAGACACGGGAAATAGCAGTAGTATGGCTTAATATTACACACAATTCTAAAGCTAACATACACAGTTTTAAGCACAAATAATTTTACGTTAGTTCTTTGACCTATTTTTACTTTTGGTTAAGTTTTTAACCACAAGTGAAATCGGCCAACACCGAAGGGCGCCAATTCTACAACGAATATTCTTTTCTAGAGGAATTAAGTTGTAGAATAATTTGTTTTGGCCACAACTGCAACGCGTCGTTTTTCACGCTGGCAGCGCCAATTCTACAACGAACAACCTTAGTTTTGAATAATTGTGAATTCTTCGTTGGAGAATAAGTTATTTCCACCTACTGGAAGTCTTATAGGCAATCTCACTTTGTTTGGCCTAGGTGAAATAACTATGTGTCGAATATTCAGTTCACTGACTATTCTGACAAAAAACTTTACTTTATACTTCCAGTAATTTATTTTTAATTTTAGCTCAGTAAGAACACAAGTTAATAATTTTACTTTTTGTAAACCTCTGAAGAGTGAGTACACTGGAACTAACCTTGTAAATTGCTTATTTGTGCTTGCAATTATTTTATGAAATTTCACTTTATCAATTCTTAATCTAAAATTCATAAACTATTGGGATATTTGAATACTAGGTGTTTTTGTAAATAATAACCTGTTATAAAACAAAATAAAATTTTAATAATTTCTTTTTTCTAATTTTAAACATAAAACAAAATTCTTGTATTTAATATTTTTCAAATAAAACCAAATAATAACTTTCTTCTCAAATAAAATAATAACTTTTTTTTTTTAAACTATAAGGCAGAACTAATCTCTTAATTTATTATAATTTATTTTA
>JAGFPH010000640.1:149531-178718 GCA_018207615.1 Philaenus spumarius
ATTAATTCTACACCTTTATTATAATAACATTAAACGAATGGAAACAGAAAAAATTTGAATAAAAAACAATCTAATAATAAACGGCAGTTGAAAGTTTAAAAGTATGTGTGTATGTTTGCCATTAAGGCTGGTAAAAGAATTGAAGAAAAGACTTCGTTCCTGACGGGGGTCCCACGACCGCACACATTTTTTTTAACAATACTTCATTACGATTTTGTCCTTAGAGGAATTTACTTTTAGTAAATCGCTTTTGGTTACTGGTGATTCCAAACGGAGTAACTAAGTTCCAAACGGAACTTCCTGATTTGGCCCTAAGTAGCTACTTGGCACCCCATGCAGCAGGTTATTTAAAAAAATATGTGGGTTAGCAGCACTGACACTTCAAATTGTGTTATCTGTTCTAGTTGAGGTTAGTCGACATGGAGCGTTACAGGAAGGAGTATCGCATTGTGATTATCAAAACACATTATAAGTACGGGAAATGTTATGAAGAAACCGTCCGAAAACTTCGTGGAATTTTCGTCCGTCGAAATTCACCTACCAGTCAACAGTTATGAGAATTATTTAAAAATTCGAGGAAAAAGGTTCGATAGTGGAAATTAAACCCTCAGGACGTCCTCGTGATGGCCGGTCTATCGAGAACATTGCCACAGAGAGAGAAACTGTCACTGTGAACCCACGGAGATAAATTATTCACCGCCGCTCTCAACTTTATATTTGCATCCCAAGAAGCACCATGAAGCGAATTCTCAAAACAGATTTGCATAAGCCTGGCTACGAGATTCAACTGACACATCAACTTAAGACAGCGGACTATTTGAAGCTCTGAGAATTGGATTTTAGAAAGGCAAAAAGTGGACCCAGATTACCCTAAGAAAATCATCTTCAGCGATGAGGCGCACTTTCAACTCGATGGATACTTTAACAAACAAAATTGTCAAATTTGGTTCACCGAAAACCCTCAAGCCATTATTCAGAAACAGTTGTATTCATTATTTTTGTCTGATGAGGTTTTTTGACTGGTAGAGCGATTGGGCCGTACTTTTTCGAAGACGATGCCAGAAATGGATTAACAGTGAATGGCGAACGTTATTGCAATATGATACCAGATTTTGTATGGCCTCAATTGAACAATATGAATCTGACAATCGTCAGTTCCAGCAGGATGGCGCTACCTGTCGTGCTGCAAACGAAATAACTGACTTGTTGCGAGAAAAATGTCCTGGCCAGTCAACGGCAACCAGAATTGGCCACCGAGAACCTGTGACTTGACACCATGTGACTTCTTCCTGTGGAGATTTCTGAAATCTCGTATTTACGTCAACAAACCGAAAACAATTCCTGAACTCAAGGCAGCGGTTGGAGGCGTTATTGGTGAAATTGAACTACAATTGTGCGATATGGTTATAGAAAATATTGAAAAAGTAAATGTGCACGACTATAGTCTGGAGGACATTTGTCAGACATCGTGTTCCACAATTAACAGCAGTAAGTGCACTTTCTATTGTATTACAAATATTTTAAAATGTTTAATAAATAAATGATGATTTAACTAACAATTAATATTTTGCGTTCTCTATGGAACACTCTCTACATGTACACAAATTAACGCCTTTGCTAACTCTTTTGAAGTTATTAGTAAAGTGTTTTTCTCTAACTAATAACTTTACGTCTTTTAAAATATGCTGTTCCGCACAGTCATAAATTACTGTCTCAAATCTTGTAGATTCACCGTTATATAAACAACTAAAAAAATTACAGTTATAAATTACTAACTTTTTGTTCATCAAATTTATAACAACATAATACTTGCATGATTTACTTACGCAAAATTATATTTTACCTGTGCTTAGATAAAACTATGTATATATACTGATATTAAGAAGTTACTGTGAGTGAATACGTTCTGTATTCTGTGGATTGCCTTGGAAAACAATGGTATTTGCAACATTGTGTCTTCCCGTAGCTTTTCTTTTGTTCGTGGTAAGGTATATTCTGTTTATTATTTTAAGTAATACTCACAATGTGTAGAAACTAAACACCTAGGTATATATAATATATTCTTTCTTATTTTATTTGGTTTCTACAATAATTCAAATGTTAAGATTTCTATTGTTTTTTCTAAAGAGTTTCCGTTTTAGAAATTAAAATAGTAATAATATATACACGGTAATAATGGTAAGGTAATTTTGTTTCCTGAAATCTTTACTTTATGAAGTGAAACTAAAGTAGTTTGGGCCCTATGTAACCATATTCTCCAAATAATTATCTCAATTAGTGTTGTAAACTAGTGACACTGTCTTTATCGTTTTTTGGTTCAAGTGACCGATACGAGAAAGGAAAGTCTTTCTAACATCAATTTGAAAGTGATAATTATTAATTATGTGTCAATTAATTAATTTTGAACGAATTTTAAAAAAAAGTAAAAGTGTGTGGTCGTGGTACCCCCGTCAGGAACAAAGTTCATCACTCCTTTTCTTCAATTCTTTTACCAGTCTTAACGGCAACACACATAATTTTAATCGTTCAATTGCCGTTTATTATTAGATTTTTTTAATACAAATCTTTACTGTTTCCGTACGTTTAATATTATTAGAAAAAAGGGGTAAAATTTATAATAACATCAAAGCTAAGATGGTAAACACAGTTAAATATCCATTAATTGTAAATACATTCAATAAACATAAAATGTTGGTTCATTCATCTAGGCCTAAGCTAAAATTATTGTGTGTATATTTAATTTATTTTACCTGTCTAAAAATCAACACACATACAACAATTTTAGGTTAGGCCTAGACTTAAAATTAATTTCTAGGACTAACCTAAAATTTCAGCACTTGACGATAATGTATGAACTATGCCGGACTGAACCGATCGTCTCTTAATTTAAATTGATGAACCAAAACACATGTTTCTTGAATGTATTTACATTCATTGACATAGCAACCAATTTGGTAATGCTTATTTCGTTACTCATATTTTATATTTGTCATTGGCATAGCAACCAATGAATTACACTTTTTTTTGTAACGCATTACATTTTCTATATGTTAACTCCTACCGCAACCCGTGCCTCATAGTTTACATCAGTGATTGAATCAGTGAACCTTCCTAGCTTTATATAAGTAGAAAGACGTTGTTCGGAGCCTCCCTTCTCAGATGAATAGTGGTTAAATGGATGATTGGATCTTGAATCTGACGAAAAATCGTTTTTTGAAATAAAACGCGCTCTAAGTGAAAAAATTAAAAAATCAAAAAAATATTTCTCGCTTAAGGCTCTGCTCCCTACATTCAAAACGGCGAAGTTGGGTACCAATTTCAATGTTAAATAACCAAAACATACCTTCACTATTAAGCATATTTTTGTGTTGTTTTTGTCAAAAAACGAAAGCTGTATTTTTTTTCTTAAAGTAAAATAGATTGTGGGTGTTGATTGCTAAGGTTTTTTGCAATATCTCGTTTTGCAACTGAATAAAAAATTAATAAAGTTTACTATTTTTTACTATTTATATCATACGTTTATGAAAACAACAAAAAAGTATTTGAAAATTTATTCAGCAATCAACATCCGCATATGATAGTACTTCAAAATGAAACCAAATTTGTAAATTTATTCCACGAATCAACGGGAAAAAATGACTTATTCTGTAGCATTGCTCTTATGGGAATCAGATTCAATATGGCGGACAGGGTAGCGCCCCCTTAAAAGGTGCTTCCAAAATTAAAAAATTTTAATGTATGAAAAATTCTCTAAAAGTTTCTTGGCGAGAGCTTTAATTCAAGTATAAGGTTGAGGGGGGGGGGGTCCGATTACGGGAAGTGCCTCATAGTTCATGTCAGTGAATCAGTGAACCAGTCTAGCTTTATATAAGTAGATATATATATATATAAGCGGATTTTCCCTGACTAACTGACATTGAATGAACGTAGAACAAAAATTACTTAGGATAAAAATAAGAAAAATTTAAGATATTTACTTAAAGTGGTGAAAATACGGTGGTTCTCTCCCAGCCCTATATAACAGCTGATTTGGATCAAAGATTAACAGCACAATTTTAGTTTAGGCCGATTTTGAACAAACTTATTTACATTCTTTGCCATATCTACCAACTTAGCAAATCAATTATTTATTTTTCAGAACTAATAGCTCTTTTAGGTTATGTTAACAATTTTTCAGCAATAACAAACAAAAAATCAAGGAAAATTGCTTATATTCAAAAAATCTTTTGTTATAGGCTATATTATAAATAAAACATCTGATTTGGATCAAAAGCTTAACACAATTTCAGGTTATGACTGTACCATACCAAAACACGTTTCTTGTAAGCATTTACATTTTGTATTACTATAGCAACCAGCTTAAAAAATTTAAAATTAGGGGGTCTGAATCCGGGAAGTGCCTCATAGTTAATGTCAATGAATCAGTGAACCCGTCTAGCTTTATATAAGTAGACTTCAATAATATTGTTTTTAATTTCAAAATAATTAATTTAATCTGTTTGCGAACTTTAACTCTCAGATATTACTAAAGGAAAAGTTCTTTTTACGTTATTATTTTCGTTGGTGGAACAAAATAAATACACAGTCCATTAATTGGAGTACCTATATTTTGAATAAATAAAAGTATATTTGTAGTGATGATTGCCAGAAGTATATATATTACAACGGACAAAACCCGTTGTAGGTCCTGGATTTTGAATTTGTAAGTTTTTTTATAAATTTGAATAGTCCGGACTTACCGCGGGCTAAAGCCGCATGTAGGTCACGACAATCATGTTGATGCGGGAGGGTCGTTATCTGGCTAAGTTAAACTCTTGGACCCTGCCTGTTCGAAAAGGAATAAGAACTTGTAGAAAATACTTAAAGATTCTGTCGGGAAGCCAAAATCCAGGAATTAAATAAAAAACCAAGATCTTCAGGAAATGCATTACGCTAACCGCGGGTGTATTTACTGCAAGATTAGATAATATGAAATCACAAAGTTACGTAAGATACAAGCTATTAAAGTATGGGGAGAAATTCGAAATTCCTCTAAATTGAAAAAGAAAAGGTTTTTTAGGCTTTTCATAAGAAGGCCTAAAATAAAGGTGAAATAAGTTTTAGCGAAATTTTGTTAAATAAAAAAGTTAATGTTAATCCACTAGGTTCAAATGATAAAAAAGTAGGTAAAAAAGAAAGTTTTTTTAAATTCTAACCAAAACAAGTTTTAGTAATGATAAACAAAATTTATAATTAAAAAGAAAAACTTGAAATTTTATGAAAGGAAAAAGGTGATAGAATTTGCACCTTTACAGCAAAATAATAAGTTAAACTTAAATTTTTATTGACTCAGAATGGTAAATAGTATGTTAATAACGTAGTTATGTAAAAATAATCCAGTATTTAAAATATGTTTCGGGAGTAAAGTAAAGCCCAGTTTGTAGAAAATCGTTCAACTCCCTAACCCCACAGCAAGACAACCAGAAGCAGAAAAAAAGTGAAAATCCGCTAGTTAACACAAACCAGAAGGACATAAAGAAGTGTAAACAGAAAACTGGAAAAAACATAAAACAAAGACTTTTCCGGGAAAAGTCGCCGCGGAAAAACGCGCGCGGGTCGTGTACGCGAACCAAGAATCGTACGAACGTCACTCGAGTTCGTGTGTAAAGAAGACAACGAGCTGAATCCAAAAATGTCACCCTCAAGAAAATCGGGAAAACCCTGGAGGAGTTACAGAAGAAAAGGATTTTCCATAGCTAAAACTGCGTGGAGCGAGATAAGGTAACGGAACAGCGGAGAGGGCTGGCTGGAGACGAGTCGACTGGAGGAGGAGCAGATAGACCAACATGCGAAAGTGGGCGTACTCAAAAAACAAAAGGAAAATTACGTAAAACAATGACTAAATCAAGTCTAAAAATAAAGGAAAAATCGGTATAACATTCAGGATAAAAATTAACATAGACTAGGAGTTTAAAATTGTCGAAAAAACGAATTTTAAAGACTTGTAGTAATACAGTGATAGAAAGCTTAAGTTGGCATGGAAGTAGTGCCGAAAAAGCCTATATAAACGATTGCTCGGGGAAACTCAAGAGCCTTGTTAATTTTACGACGTAAGCGGACGCATCAGGAGCTGTTACTTGTTTTTTAAAATACTATAGCATGCAAGACGCTAAGTATTTTCTTCGTTAAACTAATAATTTGTGTAACAAGTGGGAAGATAAGTCGTTGCGGTTTTAACCTGGAATGCAGCAATAGACACCGCTTAAATCTACAAGAACGTCTGTGGCAACTTAGTCAATACAAAGTTGGCCTAACTTGGATAATTCTGGAGGAGGAACATAGCCTGCAAGACAGCTGATACATGGAGTGATTCGTATAGCTTCCAGATAGGACTCCAGGACATCACCAGGCGACCACTAGGACATGAAACTGTAACGTCGAGGGAATAGCCGAACCGGGACTTCAGACACGACATCACCACAACCATCTTTAAGAATTAATCCAACATTCTTCCAGACAACCCTACAGGACTCTATCGTCATCAACGAGACAACTTAACCAGCACGCAGAGCATGTAGCAGGCCATCGCTGAACAACGGTCGCGGACTTCACATCAAACGTCGCGACGCCTGGACAGTTGTGAAAAGGTCGGTAGAAACGTAAATACGTTAGTCCCTGTTAAAATTTGCCTGAAGTAAATTCAAATAAATTTATTTTAAATACTGGGTTACTTAGGATGTTAGATTAGATAAAATATTTGTATTATTAATTAAGAAATTAGATTCATTAAATCGTAAATTCAAATTAAATCTTTCATTAAAATATTAATTAAATCAAGTTGAGTATAAAATATTAGAATAAATTATAGTTAGGTAAAAAATTAGTTCTGCCTTGTAGTTTAAGAAATTATTTTGTGTTTGTTGGAAGAATAAAATCCAAAAAGTTTATTTTATGTTGAAATTTAAAAAAAGGAATTATTAAAAATTTATTTGCTTTATAAAAGAGTTATTATTTACAAAAACACCTAGTATTCAAATATCCCCATAGTTTATGAGTTATAGATTAAGAATTGATACAGTGAAATTTCATAAAATATTTGCAAGCACAAATAAGCAATTTACAAGGTTAGTTTCAGTGTACTCACTACTCAGAGGTTTACAAAAAGTAAAATCATTCACTTGTGTTCTAACTGAGCTAGATTCAAATATAAATTACTGGAAGTATAACGTAGAAGTTTTTTTTTTTAGTCGGGATATTCAGAAAACTGAATATTCGACACATATTTATTTCACCTAGGCCAAACAAAGCGAGATTGCCTATAAAACTTCTAGTAGGTGGAAATAACTTATTCTCCAACGAAGAATTCTCCAAGGGAGGTTCGTTGTAATATATATACAATGATCTTAAATAAAGGCGTAATTTTCTGACATATAAACTAACTATTGGACCAGGAAATGCTTCGCTATTTCATCATTTTAGTATATAAATATTAACTTAGATTAAATTAACAAACACGATCAGTATTGAAAAATTAATTTTGAAGTGACTTGTAAAAATAAGATTCTTAAGTGGTACAGTGCGTATTTAACATGTGGGTGTTTAATGTTAATGCAATTTATTTTATATGGGTAGCTATCCCATAGTGATTATTACTTAATTTTAATTGTATTTATACCATTTCATTACCTTGACTTAAGTAATCGAATTGCAAATAGTGTTTTATATCACTTAAGAATAATATTACACAAATTTAACGGTATACTTTGTAGAATAGCTTGTAGGAAGTTAGTTCAATTTGTATTTATTGTTAGGTTAGGGGTAGCAACCCCATTTGAGCCCCTTAGATTGTTTTAAATGTCATGTCTAAACACTCCTGTAATAATATGGATGTGACATTTTTATTTTACTTAATTTAATCGGTCGGATAGTTTTTGAGTCTATGGAGCACTTTTGGTATATAGACATAAAAATCCGCACAATTTTATGTATTATCACTTTATATAAACATAAAGAGAGGGACATAATTGCCATTACCTAAAAGACTTACATTTTACTTAACTTACTTATCTATACTAATATTATAAAGAGGTAAAGTTGGTTTTTTGTTTGTTTGTTTGTATGTAGGGGGTAATCTCTGACACTACTAAACCGATTGAAAAAATAATTTTACTAATAAAAAGCTTCACTATCCCTGAGTAACATAGGCTATAATTCATTTCGATAAAAACCTTTTTTTATTTCAATATTTGTAAATTTAGTCGGAAAAAATTCTTAAGTTATGCCTAGAATGATAAGCAAACACATGTATTTACATTTATTACCATAGCAACCAATTGAATAAAATAACAGATAATATTAAAGCTGTTTGCTTCAATATTTCCATTAACAACTGATTTCAAAATTGTAAGCAATTATTTTTGTATTTCTAGCTTTTAGGTTAGGGTTTTAAAGTGTAGACCTGGGCCTTGCTGTTACCATTATTATAACTGCTGTTATAAAATAAAAGAAATCATTTAATTTGAACATTTAACATTATTTACCATCTTAGTTTTGAGGTTATTATTAATCATACACCTTAATTATAAATAAAACATAACATATGTTTTCAGAAGGTTCCTTTGGGGGTTGTCGTGTGGAGCACGCAGGGAACTAGTTTTAATATAATAAGAATGTGTAATAGAATATCACTTGAATGAGACTTGTACTTAAAATGTTAATACAACCTCAAGAAGAGACCAACACAAGATTTTGTCTCGGTATCATGCATCACTAATTGCAACGAGATCTGCTGTAGTGGCGGCCATCTTGGACTTTCATCCCATAAGAGCAATGTTTAATTTCAAACCATTTATTTCGTTTATTTTTTATCATAAATTGTTTCCAAGGTCTCATTTTAAGCACAGTCACAATACGCATCCGTTTTGCATTTCACATTTTTTTAATTTTTTTTCATTTGTCATATAATTTACATTTTTGAAGTTCCAAATTTGAACTTTTTTTCTTTACACAATAAAAAATGTATAATTAAAAGTGAAACTCAAGCCGGATCCGCAATTTTATAAAGAATATTCAGTTTTTTATTTTTTCAGCACTCAATTACAAAAGATTTATAAAATTATAAAATGGTTTATAAAAAAAGATTTATAAAATGGTTTGAAATGAGGCAATGTCAAAGCGCTCAGCTGCAAGAAATTGCACTGTTTAGATACATATATATAGAGAAGCGATGGCGTGGTTTCCGGTTGCTTTCTCTTTTACTGGAGTAGACCCTTAAGGAAAAAATGTATAGTGCGCTAAGAACATTGTATTTATTAGTAATATTTGTCCACCAAAAGTTTTATTATATGTATTCCACGCGTTAGTGAGTTCTCGCTTGGGTTATCTGTTGAGTTGTTGGGGTGGTACTTATCTCTCCACGCTCAAACCTATTACGCCTAATTTCAACTTTATATCTTGATCTGTTCGTACGAAATTCAGGCAGAGAGTCTAAAGTGTGATCCTTAACGATTACGTTTGTTCTATGTAAGACTTGCTAAAGTTATATTTTGTTCATAGTCATTATAACTCAAACGTGTATAAGAACAGGTTATCTAGATTTTTGCTCAAGAAAACTATGAATCATTTTCCATGAATATTTCTAAATGTCTTTCAAAAGTACACGAATCTGTTTACCTTTATAATGAGGCCATCTTTAATGTGTACATCAAACATATATATTAATAGAAATACATAAAACAAGACTTATACTGTGAGAAAATTTGTAAAATTTACTGCAGAGATTATTGCACAGTTGTGTCCACATGGCATCGCTGTAACGTTTTACTAATGAAAGCCCAACTGTGGTTTCTGGTTTCTACATTCCTTGATTGGTTTGGCCTTTGGGATGTATATAACATTTATTGGTTTGTCCATTTTTAAAACATTTTTTTTAAATATTGTGTTTATTTTACAGGGACAGTCGGCGGCATGCACTAATCCATACAACAAAACTGATCCATGTATGTCTAGAGAACGTTGTGATGCCGAAGAATGGCAACGCAGTGAGACTATTTCAACACTACTAGATCAGATAAAAAATAGCGATGATTTTATGAAGAATTTATTTTCAAAATATTTTTCAGTTGACTATGAATATAATCTTCGCTTATATAATCTCAGCGAACTTGGAATATTATTAAGGAAATACGAAAACGATTTCACTGATATAGAAAATAAATTTCAAGTGAAAATGCAGATTCTTAATGAAACAAGAAGCATAGCAAAATTTATAGAAACTGAAAAGAAGAAATTGAACGAATACCAAAACTTTAGATTCAAAGTAATGTGGAAATTCGAAAATTACCCGACCGACGATGACTTAGTCGAATTCCTTGTTGTGAATCTTGACTCTACTGATAAAGATGAGATAATTCGATACATAAATAGTTGCGGAAACTGTACTGCTATTGCTATTGTAGATTCTACTGGTAACGGGAAATGGTGGCATTGGCATGAATACTATTTCTGTTTGGAACAGCGTTTGTCTCCATTAAAAAAAGCTTTGAAAGAGCGGCAAGTAATTATCAAAAACTACGTGGCGGAGGTAGAAAACGTGGAAAAAACCAGACGTTGGAATTTTATAAATAACGCACGCTTGGCTTCGAAGACAGCTTTTAACGTTTTAAATCGAACAATCACTACCAAACAAGTGAAAGATTATTACAGACCCAAACTGGTGCCAGTGTATAACGAATTTGTCACCGTGTATGAAAGCTATCACAACTGGGGCCGTTCTGATAATGTAACTTCTGGTGGAAACATTATCAAAACTCTCGTAAATTTTGTCCTGGGTAAATTAAAGTATAAAGTCGATACGCAAGCCGATTGTGATTATGCAAATGTTACGGAAGACGTAAAAAATACCATTAATACTTACTTGTCGCCTTATAAAAATTTCCCAATATGGAGCCTGGAAGACTTCGCAGCAAAATATATCAGGCCTATTAATAATATTAAAGACGTGGATAGATTGATCAAAGTATTGGAAGACGCGTTCAGAGCCAGCAGGAAAATCTTATTCGATACTCAGTTACGGATGGAGGTACGGATCCAACTGTACGGGTTGATGAAGAAAAACTGTTCGATGATCAGAGATATCCAAACTGCATACTCTGCAGCTTACAGGACGGTTAAATGCGGCATGGACATGTTGGATACCTATAAAACTGGTATAGACCTAAAATTGTATCCCGATACTTACAGATTACATACAGCAATTAGGCTGTGTAACTTTGAGTTAAAAACAATGCATCAGGGCTTTTAGATTAGCTGTAGCAATTAAGCTGTGTAATTGAATATTTCCACGTATAAGGACATATTATTATAGTTTACTTTGGGTTAACATACTTTTATTGGTGAGAATAGTAACATTTCCTGCTGCTACTCCTCCTTTGTTTATCAGTTTTTCTCTATTTAGATTTTTTTGGGAGCATTTAGTTCCATTTGTTTAGATCATAAATTTTACTAAATTGTATTATTGTTTATGCCAGATGATATTGGTAGATTCTGCCTACTACTTTATAATCATTTAAACATATTACCTTTCTAAATGTGCTTTTGGAAATTCATTTGTTTAAAAATATAACAGTTGTTTCACTGTTTCAGATGCATTGCATGTAGAATTTTACTTACAACACAAATACAAAATGACAAATAAACTAAACCATTAAATAGAAAATTCGAATCATCTCTTATATTGTAGCTTTTCAGGTTAGGCAGATTTGATGGAAGCCTGGCCTTAGTTACCTGCACATTTACTAGCTGAATACCTAACGACATTAAAGTAATGATTTCAAGTGTGTTTTTGGTTCAGTGTTGTTCTGTTATACAGTTTTAGAGTATTTTGGAATTCTATTATGCTAAAGCTGCTAAGCAGCTATCTTATTTCTAAAACAAAGTAAACGCATTAATAACCTTCACAAAAGTTTGCCTTCAAATTATTGCAATGTAGTAGGTAGAAACTATTCCAGGAATTTCATCTGTAAGAAACAGAAATATTAATCAAGATGTAAGCAAATCCATAATGCATCTAAGTATTCATAACGAATAAGTCTTTTCAAAACACTTATTAGTACAAATTTGTAAACATTATTATGTTTGCCTTCTAGAAAGTCAAAGCAAAGATTTGGATAATGGAATAAGTAAGAAAATAAGGAGAAAATCTGGTAAACTACCGTCAATTAGCATAGTATTTCAAGTTCACAAATTACCATACATAGTTATTAAATAGGAATAATAGATACAAATTGTAACAAACCGATACTGTCGTGATCGCCATATAAATTGTACGTACATCGATAGTATGCAAATATTTTGTATAATAGTATTAAAAATTTCGATAGTTCATAATATTTAATAGTGAATGTGTTAATCAAACAATGCAAACATATATTCAACATTCCACAATCTAAATGAAAACTGTTTAAAAATATATTGTATATAATATTAAAACATTCTATAGTACAGAATATTAAATACTGAATATGTTAATCAAACAATACAAACACACATTCAACATTTCACAATCTAAAAGAAAACTGTTTAAAAATATATTGTATATCATATTAAAACATTCGATAGTACAGAATATTAAATAGTGAATATGTTAATCAAACAATACAAACATACTTTCAGCATTCCACTATCATAAGGAAAACTGTTTAAAAATATATTTGATATCATATTAAAACATTCGATAGTACAGCATATTAAATAGTGAATGTGTTAATACAATCAACATTCCACAATCTAAAAGAAAACTGTTTAAAAATATATTGTAAATCGTATTAAAACATTCTATACTTCAGAATATTAAATAGTGAATATGTTAATCAAACAATGCAAACATACTTTCAACATTATACAATCAAAAGGAAAACTGTTAAAAATATATTGTATATAATATTAAAACATTATTAAAAATGGGGGACTGAACGAGCGAACCTAGGACTTCAAGAGGCCACCTGTAAACCTTCCAGAGTGCAGCTTTAAGGGTCTGCTGTAGTGGCGGCCATCTTGGATTTGTATCCCATAAGAGCAATGTTGAATTTGAAAACATTTATTTCGTTTACTTTATATCATAAAATTGTTTGCAAGGTCTAATTTTAAACACAGTCACAATACGCATCCGTCTTGCAATTTACATTTTTTTTAATTCTTTTGATTTGTTATATAATTGACATTTTGTAAGTACAAAGTTTGAATTTTTTTCCTACCACAATAAAAAATTAATAATGAAAAATAATTTGCAAGCCGGATCCGAAATTTTATAAAGAATGTTCAGTTTTTTTTAAAACACTACAATTATAAAAGGTAGACTTATAAAATGGTTTGAAATGAGGCAATGTCAAAGCGTTCAGCTGCAAGAAATTGCACTGTTTAGATAGAGATATAGTGAGAAGCGGTTGCGTTTCCGGTTACTTTCTCGTTTACTGGAGCAGACCCTTAACAGAGCAACACGCCAACAGGACCACAGGATGCTGTTGTCAACCAGCCTACGCTACCTCTGACGTCACCAACGCCGTCAAGCCGGCCAAGTCAAGCGTACTTACGTTATTCCCCAAAGTAAAATTTGCATGATTATATTTTACTTAAATTAAGTAAATTCAAATAAATTTATTAAATATCTTTGTTCGTTTGGATGATGAATTAATAGATTTTTTGTTGTGCTTATTAAAGTCATAAATAAATAAATTAAAGTAACGTTAAATTCAAAAATAATTAAATAAAATTGGTAATTAAAAAATTACTAAAGATAAAGTAAATTAAATTGAATTAAGTAAACATAAAATCAAGTAGAATTAGAATTTATTATGTCTGCGTAAGTTAAGAAAAAATATAATTAAATTAATTTGATAAAGTTTTGTAATTGTAGGAAAGATTCCGACGGAAAAAGAATATTTTAATTTATGTTTTCAAAGTTGAATAAAGTATTTATTTTTATTTTTCAGCATAACATTTTTATATTTTCACTTACCTTTTGTTTGACTATTCCATACAATATTTCCTAGTATTTTAAGTATTATCACAGTGGTTAATCATAGAAATATCCGAAGCACAAATAAATACATTTACAATATCAGTTCCACTGTACTCATTGCTCAGAGATTTATTAAAGGTAAAATTAAATTCTTGTTTTCTGAACTGAGCTTAATTAAAAGGAAATTAAATTTTGATTGCTGGAAGTTTAGTGTTGAGAGGTTTTCAGTCATGATATTTAGACAGCTAAATATTCGACAACCATTTATATCACCTAGGCCAGACAAAAAAGTTAGTCTGTTTCTTGCAGTAGGTGTTATTAACTTATTTTACAACTGGTCTGGTAAATTAGTGTTATCGAACTTGAGGCACGTCAAATTAATAAATTTATTAAGGAAAGAACTGTTGTAATATATATACATGAATATATGAAAATACGTGTAGTATATATACGAATAAATCTAATAATATTACCATGCGAATGCGCTATACTCTTTTGTTCGAACGAAAGTACACTCGATTTTATGGAAGTTCATTTATATTTTTACCAATACATTTAAAATCCCAACGAGAATTCGAAAAAAATAACATAGCTTGTATTTTAAATTTGTTCATCCCACATACTGCATAACGTCATATATGATGGCATTTGTTAGTCTACTTATATAAACTTCTAAAGAAACATAATTTAAATTGCCATAAATTCTTCAATGAAGTACTTCTTGTAGTACTACAACACGGATTTTCCAATCGTTTATAAAAGCTACGCTAGATGGCAGATATAGTTGCGTACAAGAGTTATTGAGGGAAGTCCAATATTAGAAAGCAGATTATACAAAAGCGAATACAGACAATATTTTTCACAGTTGTAGGCTATACTTGTTTAATTCAACTTTTCACTGCTTATTTTTTTATGGAAATTGTTTCAACTTATCCAATTTTTACTTTCTCCACCCTATACGTAGTATATGGAGAAAGTATTGTTTTCGTCCAAATTTTCGAATTTGAATTTTTAGTGGAATTATCTGTTTTGGTGCTCCCTGAACCCCCAAAAAAGTTTTAGTGTAATTATCTGCGTTGGTGCACCAAGAACCCAAAAATATTTTTAGAGGAATTACTTGTTTTGGTGCTCCCTGAACCCCAAAAAGTTTTTTTTTTGTGATGTCTGTCCGTGTGTCCGTGTGTCTGTAAGGATGTGTACAGAGCTGAAGACCATACCAACGGTCCGAATTTGAAGAAATTTTGTATGTAGGTGTAGTTCTGGAATATCTCCAGGCATTTTTTCATTTTTTTAAATTTTGGATTTTTAAGGGGTTTTACCCCCTAAAAATGGCCAAAAAATGAGAAAAATCCAAATTTCTCAACAACGGCTCTAACGATTTTGATAGAATTTGGCTTATTTGTAGCCCTTAATGTACCCTACAATATGCAAAAAAACCGCATCTTTCTAAAAATTCTCGTTTAGGTAATAATAATAATAATAACTGATTTTTGGGGGTTTTTGGCCAAAAATTGGATTATTTATTAACATTTTTCAAAACCTATTTTCGTGCATCTATACAGGCCTAATTGATATGTTTGGTGCAAATTTGTTCGAAATCGATCGAATAGTTTAAATAATCACATATATTATTTCTCAAGGCCATTTTTTTGCAGGTACGCCATAACTTCCTTAATACATCATCAACTTACATGATTGAGGCATCATTTTAAAGCTTTCCTTAACCGCTACACCGGAAAAATATACAAAGTACGATTATACGAAAAAATACAAAAAAAATCCGAAAGTAACAGTTATGCAAGATCAAGTAAGTTGTAGGGATATTTTCCTGGCGTTGGCAACACTGATGATAACAATACCCAGCTGGAGAGCTGCCGTTACACCACTACATTGTTATTTTTAATTAATTGTTTATTTAGTATCGTACAGTATACGTAATATACGATACTAAATATATGGTGTAAACTTTAATTAAGTGGGATTTAAGTAAGTTAGAATGCGAATGCTTCGCACGGGTCAGCTAGCAATAATATAATATGGATGTGTGTTACATGCATCTAATATTTTCCATGGTAAAATTTTCCTACTTTTGAAATTCTAAATAACCACCTCCTATGCTACTCTTGGGAAGGTATAAAGTTTCAACTGGGAGAAAGTATGTGGCAGTTATCTGGTACCGTTTATTACCCTTCTAATCAGAAATCATCTCTTAAATTTCTTTAGTAAATGATTTTAAATAATGTAGGGTTAGTCTTGTCAACATAGTAAGTAGGCCTAAATGGGGTTACGACAGTATAAAACTTTGTTTTAAAAATCTAGAGGCCTTTTACTGAGAGTAGACCTAAAATAGTAATAAATTTCAAACAATTCTACAACTTATTTAGACGTACGAGAGCTAGCAAAATGTTTAAGCTGTTGCACAATATTCGTTCACTTACGTGTTACGTGCAAGAATAATAACTTATTTTGAGGTGAGAAGGGCGACACGGAGGTTAAAGGTGGTCTTCCAGTCTACTACAGTTGGAAACCTATAGGCCTAATATAGTTTCGTAGATTCCAGCCTAGTTATTACAAATAAATTTACTTGCGCTATATTGCTCCCCGGTTTTATTTATGTAACTGGCATGAAATAAAGAAGTTACGCATAAGTTGAAAAAATGTATAAAATGTAGGCCTAATAATTTACTTGCAGGAAGCTTAAACCGCTGCTGAAAATACCGAAGGCAAAACACACAAATTTAATAGGCCTACATCCAGGCGAGGATCCAAGGGGGGCAAATGGGGCAGTTGCCCCTCCCGAACTCCGAAACAAATATTTTACGTGTCTTATTACGTTCTGATTTCTCCAGGAAAACGCGAAAATAACGCGTAGAAAAATCAATCTTGAAAGCAATGTTGCAGTTCCAAGTAGCCTATGGTTTTTTTTTTTTTTTTGCTTATTGAAGTTGAATCGGTTGGTTCACCGTTCTCCCGATGTATTGCGCACGTCGCCCATTGGTTCGTTTTCGTTTTGTAACTTATCTAGTAACATATCTAATCTATGGATTTCTTAGTTCGTTTTTCTAGTTCTTTACTTCAAAAACAAGTTTTTTTAATTTGTTGGTGTATTTTAGTTGCATTTTTGTTTGATATTTTATTGAGAAATAGTTTTGAACGAATATGAAACGAACATCAAAAATAACATCTTTCTTTAAAAAAAAACAGACGACATCAACAGGTAAGCTCCCTCTTTATTCTGACACAGTTGTTCACGTACATAATATAGGCGATAGACCTATGTTTACGTCGGTACCTTAATAAAATTAAAAACGAGTTTTATTTTTAATGATTTATTCAAAATAAAAAACCCTTTTTTTTTGTTAATTCAGCATTTACTTTACGTAATTCTAAATTAAAACTATTAAAAAGTTAATAATGAACAATGAAGGATAGTAACAAATAATAAAATCACTCAAAATCTAACTTCCGATAATTCCGCAAGTAATAAATAAAATATTATATTGTAGGCGTATAGGCCTACGCACGTTTTAATTTGTTAATAAATTTGAAATCCGAAATAGATTTGTTGAATTTTATTAAAGTCAAAAGTATTGTGTGGTGAACAAATAATATTGTTCTCACTCACAATAATATGGTTATAGGCCTAAGTGATAAGTCACAATGTCGCATCATCTGTGACTTCTATTTTCTTCTATTTTTTACTCATTTCTAGGCTTATGTCCCGAAATCAGAGCTTTACTCATTAGCGGTCGTCACAAAATGTAATATTTTGTAGTAAAAAGTGTAACATTTTGACATATTTAATACAAGCGAGAGTAAGACCTCAAGCAAACAATCAAAATTTCGCTGTACGAGGGCGATGCCAAACCAAAGTTTTTAGCCATCAGTAAATACATTGTTGGCAACCAGAACATTTCCATTCAAGTTCAACGTTTTGCGTTAACATTTTTTAAATTTTCTGGGGACCCTCCAAAACCTACCAGTTATTTTGGATACCTGGGAAGTGTTGCCCCCCCCCCCCCCAGATGAGGTCCTGGATCCTCCCCTGCCTACATCTCTGTTTGCCTAAGCATTGTCGATTTACATCAGTCTAGAACTAGAAAACCAAGCACACTGTTCGTTTTAGCCTTATCCAGTAGGTTAAACAAATACAGCTTTTAAGAATTAATGAGCAGTTCAGTTTTTGCGCGGGTAGTTCCATGACGAAATTTTAAAGTCAAATATGACTCAGATGTTTTCTACGTATATGTCCTCTATAAGTGCTAATCGAATTTCGCCGCCACATTCGTGAATTATCTTGTTAGCACAGGGATTTGTCCATTCTAGTAATTATTGTCTTCGTTTTGGTTTATTCATATTTTTACTTTGAACGCCCACATGATTATGTAAGAAATGTAAAAATGTGTAAAAGCATGAGCAGCTTACTGTCCACTAGTAAGCATAACTTCAGATATAATTTTATATAGTTGATATAAAAATCTGCTCAAGAAAGATTATCAATAGAGGAATTAGATAAAACAATCCCTGTTAATCCTCCAATAGTAAATAAAAATACAAATCCAATTTATCATAAAATAGGGGAGGATAACTTAAATGGTATACCATGCCAACCAATTAATTGAAAATTTTAATACCTGTATTAACAGCAATAATTACTGTGGCTGAAGTAAAATATATATATATATATTTTATTTTTATTTTTTTTAACGTCCTGCTGTTTTGCACTTAAGGCTAATGAAGACGGGACCTACAGTTTTACGTGGAATCCGAACCACAGCCAACGATGTCTGTTAAGAAACCATTTAGAAAGTTATTCGGGGTCAATGGGAATTGAACCCGGAACTTTTCCATTGATGGTTGCCATGACGATTGATAAAGCATTGACGCCTTAACAACCACGGCCATCGTGGCACTGAAGTAAAATATGCACGTGTATCTACATCTGTACAAATTAATTCTTTATGAATTTCTAACCTCAAGTTTTTATTATTGGGTTAATCTTTTTAGAAAGAAAACAAATGATCTTTTTATAAACTATATTGGATAGATAACCAACAAATGCACCCAGGCATATTATATTTGGTAGGATAAATCGATAAATTGACGGCTTCTTATAGAAACCGTTTCTAAAGTTATTTTTTTGTCAACGTCAACAATAGTTTTTACTACAGCTATTTAATAAAGTGCGTTTTTGCACACTCACCCCAGTGTGGAAACTAATCTACATGTGTTCAGCATCAAGTAATTTATACACCTTTGTTTTACTTTATCGCATGGCGTGTGGTAAAGTAATACTTTCCGCACGCCAGCTGTTTACTTTTCACCCTAGAGAGCAAAGTAAACAGCTGATGTAAGATGTTCTGAAAATGTCGATTGTTGTGGGACTGATATCTCTGTAAAACAAATCTTTTAAAAAATTAAAACACTAATTTAAAATGCAGCTGTAGGAAAAACATTGTTTGTATTACGGGTGCTAAGTTTACTTAGTCACTCCTAATAAACTTTGACGCCCTCGGCTACGCATCAGGCGTTAAATGTTTATTTCGTGCGACAAACTCAACTTTGCACAATAGATACACAAAATAACTGTTACACGGCTTTACTTTACAAGCTTCCAATTAATTATACACAAGCATACTTTACAAGCAAGCCAATTACTGTATAATTTTCGTGCAAAGGTGATTCAGAAAACAAAGTGTTTCTAAAAGGTGTGTACCTGAAAGTTAAACTTTAATTTTCTCTTCAAGTACCTACTAAACAAAGTATGATTAATTTAATTCAAATATTTATTTTGACTAATGTGGTACATACACTATGTAGGTTAAAGAAACCCAATGCCTTTTCAATTAAGTGTAAATAATATACAATATCAATTTAGTAATTATAAACTGTAATGTTACAGGAAACTTGACAATAGAGGTATCACCAATAGAAGCATTTGAGGGCCAATATATCAAAATTCCAATCTTTATTTTTATGTAAGGGGCTTGCTGCAAAGTTTGGTGTTCTATTTCAAAGGCGTATACAAAAGTACTACGCAGATAATAATTTATACGATGAAAGCTATAATCGAAGAATCACATCTGAAACTTTGTAAAATATTGTATATTTCAATATTTGCTATGCCCAGACATACGACCACGTGCTAATGCTTGATTAGCCAAGGGATTATTCATCACTAGCAAACACTTTTACTGATACCGGAGCGATTTAGTTGTCGATGCTAATTAATTGTGTCTACAATCTAATTGGCTGTTTTTTTTTTTCCGTTGAACAATATTAAACATTTTCAAGAGTTTGTATGCAAATTATCGAATAGATTAAATTAATTAATTAGGCCTACACCATTAAGAAACTTAGAGACTGAGTTTTTTTTTTAAATCAATAGAATTACTCAATAGGATTTGTCTACCCACAGACTAAGTGTCAGAAAATTAGAAAAAAACTTAATTATTGTATTTAATTGTTATAAATATGTGATATCAAACTTATGATATGATTACCTGTAATCAGGAGGGAGCCATCGCTCCCTGGTAAAAGGGAAACATTATTGAGCAAGGAAATGGTAAATACTCTTATTTAAATCTAATAGCTTAGCTTTTATATTGACGATTAAAGTAACACAATTAATAAAAATCTGTATTTATAATTATGTTTTAACATAGGTAAATTCCAGATTGTAAAACATGCCGGGGAATGTGGTAGGGAATTTTCAGTACTCTAGGATGTAACTATGGCAACCCTGGGATCAGTCAAGCATAATAGACTACCTTAAACTCTAAACCATGTTACAATTTATATACAGTTTGGTTTATCCCAACAAGTCCTGATTCTGATAAATTTTTTGATAAATCTTTTCTTTATCAAACATGTTTCAGCGATAAAGTTGTCATCTTTAGAAACACTTATATACAACTATTACAAATTTAAAAAAAATGTAAAAAACAGTTATATCGTTATTAGCGAATTTCCATTGGAAAAATGAGCTATTGCAGTGGCCCTTATGGTGAGACCCAAGGTCGGAAGTAGGAAATAAGCACCGATCATGGTCCCCAGAACACGTTTTAGAGTGTATTTAAATTCATATATAAATATGTGTTCGCACTCTAGCGGCCGCATTTTAAGTCCATTTGGTCCAAATTTCGTACACGTATTGGTTGTCTATGTCGTTCGGACGAGTTCGTTAGCGAAAAAAATCCAACAACCAGAAGTACCTTTTTGACCAGAAGTAACTATTTTTTTAGATTTTTACTACAAGAATGAAATTTGTTTAGAGTCTAAAAATATAAATGTAGGATGTTATTCTACACATTTTGTTTTTTACGCGACCTTATAGCTCGCTTAGTTCCCCCAAAATCGACCAAAACGTAAAATACCATAAAAGTACCCGGTTCGAAGCCAAGAGGTGCAAACTCGCGAAGCCACCAGGAGGAAACAAATTCTACTTATATATTGCGTACACACAGACAGCTGTTCAACGCCTTCGTGAGTAGACCTATTTCCCAAATTGTTGGTTGAAACCCTAAAATATAGGCATATAAACTTAATTTTGGAAATTTGCTCAACTCACGTCAGCGGTCCAGCTGCGTGGTCGAATTATTTTTTAGTTGTAGTTGAAGTGGCATTGAAGATGATGATTTATATTTGACCAGCAAACTTACTTTTGTAAGAAATTGTTTGATTTTAATAAATCTAGAATTTAGTCGGTCTTGAAGTTCTTACACTTCCGAATCTAAATAGCCCATCCTTGAGGTGATACTGTACTTGAAATTCAAATGTACTCATAACCAAAATAAATATATTATATACAGTACAGTTATAGTACCAGTCAAGTTAGTAAATTAAAGTGCTAGACTATAATTTATACAACTTCCTTCCCAAGCTAGACTAATTATTAAGTTCCCACAAAGCATTAAAAAATCAGCATTAGAAAGCTAATATTGTCTATTCTAATTTGAAAGCTTTTACTCTGTAATTTGTGTACAAGCCATGGCATATTGGATGTGATCTCCAACTTTCAATTAAAATCCATTTGTTTATATCTATGTATGTTTTTAATTAATTGTTACAAGTTGTTTAAGTTATTGAAAAATTAAAGAAGTCTCCTTTTTTTTAACTCACTTGTTTATGCCTATTTGTGTTTTAATAATTATTCAATTTAAATAATAATTATCATGTTTATATCAAGTTAATGTATAATTTAATTTTTAATTACATTTTTAATTTTATTGCTTGGTCCCCTCCCTTTCCAAGAAAGTTATAATAGGTTACCTCTGTGTAAACTATCTTGTGTGTTATTAATGTTAATTTAAATTTTGAAATGACTCTCAGCTAAAAAAAAACAATCGTCCTCTAAATGTATTAAAGTGGCCGATAATATTTTTAATAAAAAATAATTCAACCACTCAGCTGAACCACCGACATCAGTTGAGCGAATTTCCAATATATGTTTTAGAGTTTCAACCAACTATTTGGAAAATTTTTCTACTCACGAAAGCGCTGAATAGCTGCCTCTGTGTACGAAATATATTAGTAGAATTTGTTTGTAACTCAGCCTCTAGCACCCTGCCTCACATGCTGCTTCGTTGCTCACGTGCTTTGCGAGTTTTGACCTCGTCCTTGAATCCTCGGCTTATGGACTGCTTCGCTTCGCTCGCAGCGTACAAACTTGGCCGTTGGGCTATGATCGGAAGACGCCCCACGGTAAACTCCCCCAGGTGGATTTTAAGCCGGTACATTTATGTTATTTTAGATTTTGATCGTATTTGGGGGAACCAAGCGAGCAATAAGGTCGCGTAAAAGAACAAAATGTGCAGAATAATATCCTACATTTATTTTGTAAGAGAGCCACGATGGCCGTGGTTGTTAAGGCGTGAAAGCTTTATCATTCGTCATGGCAACCATCAATGGAAAAGATCCTGGTTCAATTCCCATTGACCCCGAATAGTTTTCTAAATGGTTTCTTAACAGACATCATTGGCTGTGGTTCGGATTCCACGTAAAACTGTAGGTCCCGTCTTTATTAGCCTTAAAGTGCAAAACAGCAGGACGTTAAAAAATATATATATATATATATAAGTATATATATTTTGTGAGATAAAACTCTATAACGTTTCTCAGAACGCTTCATTTAGATAAATTAAAATAAAATATGTCTTTATTTGGCAACAAAAGTCTAGATATTACTGGAAATCTGACGTAAATCAAATAAGAGAGGCTGTGGATTAAAAAGCGATAATGATAAGACACGGTATAAAAATATCATGCAATTAATACACAGTTGAATAGCCTGACACGCTCCAAAAGTCTTATGGCAATAAACGTTTTAAAAAACGATTAAAAATACATTTAGTATTTATTTAAAACCACTTAAACCTGTTTAATTGAACACTTACTAAAGCAAGGTAAGTGTCGTATAATTAAAAGCGGAATTTGTTGGAGTGGATACTTTGCAAGTTATCTATTTCAAATTACAAGAGGTAAGGCCTGTTTCTTAGAATGCTTGTGCCAAAACTGAATTTGCTATTACTTGACTCGTGGTTTAAGTGGATGCAGAAGTTTTATTTTAAACGGAATTGTTTTTCTTTTGACGTTAAATTTGTAAAAAAGCAGAGCTGTATATCAATAAACAATCAATATTTATTATTTTATATAATGACTAACATAACAATATAATCAACTGAAGCAATACTTAGTTTAAAATTATACTTCTCAAATAATCTCCAAATTGTAGCTGTGGTACGGCCTTTCTGGAGTAAAGCAAAATTTCGAATCACCCTTAAGTTCTTTTCACGTTACGTCTTACGTGACAGATGTTCAATTCACACAGGAAGAGACGTCTGAAGCGCAGTTTTCTTCCAGAGAAAGAAAATTTTACAGAATTCCTACTCAGTCAGTTAAGGATTTAAGTAGGAAAGTTCATTAGATACCGAAGACGTCAGTCCCAGCTGTGATAATGAAGTGGTGTTGTATTCAGTATACAGGGTGATTCAGAACTATGTGGTAATGTCTCGGTACCTCATTCTATAGCTAAAAATAATAAAAAAAGATATTATAAACATAGGCCTAGACACTTCGTTTCCAGATATCCGTCATTTTGTTTGTTTTAAAAATTATTCCAATAAATAGAAAATTGCTACTGCAAATACAATACTGCAGTTAATGCAGTTACTTTTGTTGCTATTTTAATACAATTTTAGCATTTGATACGTTTTTCATCATTATTGAAGCGTATTATCAGTCGCCATCTTAAAATGGTTAAGATCCACATTTGAATTTTTAATCCATTTCAGAGCAATTTATTTTATCTTATTTATTAAAACTGTTAACACTAAAAAAAATCTGGAAATTGGTTGACCGTGCAGGCCAACCCTAGAACTTCCCGCTTAGTTTGAATTTTAAACGCTTAAAATGAGTTTTTTTGTTAAAATACCAAAAAACGAAAATTTGTGAATTTTTAAACAACGATAACTTTTTAATGCGTCGTTCGATTTTTATTTTTAAAAAAGCATTCTACGCAGTTTTTAAAGCACAAAAAGAAAATGTACAGGTTTATATTGATTGGTTGAGAAATCTGGAAGATATGTTAAACAAAATACCAAAAAATACCAAAAAACTAAAATTTGTGAATTTTTAAACAACGATAACTTTTGAATGCGTCGTTCGATTTTCATTTTTAAAAAAGCATTCTACGCAGTTTTTAAAGCACAAAAATAAAATGTACAGGTTTATATTGATTTGTTGAGAAATCTGGAAGATATGTTAAAAAAATACCAAAAAATACCAAAAAACGAAAATTTGTGAATTTTTAAACAACGATAACTTTTGAATGCGTCGTTCGATTTTCATTTTTAAAAAAGCATTCTACGCAGTTTTTAAAGCACAAAAAGAAAATGTACAGGTTTATATTGATTGGTTGAGAAATCTGGAAGATATGTTAAAAAAATAACAAAAAATACCAAAAAACGAAAATTTGTGAATTTTTAAACAACGATAACTTTTGAATGCGTCGTCCGATTTTCATTTTCAAAAAAGCAGTCGACGCAGTTTTTTAAGCACAAAAAATGTATACATGGTTTTATTATGATTTTTTCTCACGCTTTAAAGTTATTTTAAAAAAACATAAAAATTCCAAAAAATATTTAGGTTATTTTTTTAAATTTCTTCGGATTGGCTCGATGAATTAACTCTCAAATCTAATCAGATCTAAGTTTTGATACACCCTTTCGAATGACATGTCGTAGAATTCAATCGGTTGATTCGTTTTTGAGAAACTGTACGACAAAAATTTATTTACACACATACATCCACACACACACACACACACACACACACACACACACACGGTCGGACACCTCGGCGGGAATAGTCAGAATGGCTTCCTGGGACCTCAAAACGTGGAGATTTAATGAAAACTCGACTTTCGAAAATCGGACCGAAATCAATAACTTCCCTTTATTGGTAGCGGGAAGTTAAAAAACGATAGTTTTATTCTAATTTTGGTTGTTGTAGACAATTACCGAGAAATTACGTTTTTTAGTTGTCGATAACTCGGTTATCCTTTGGCCTACAGAAACGACAAAAAAAAATCATTTTTTCTGCCGTTAAAAAATTAAAATATTTTGTTTCTTGTACATTTTTTGTAAAGTTAACGGTTTTTAAGACATATTAAACCTTAAAAATTTATAACGGAATCGATTTTGAAAATTATAAAAATAAATTCTTTGTGTTTGGTAAACTTTAAAAAAATCTTAACATGCAAAATGCTTATTCTAAATATCTCATCTGTTCCTGGAGTTACAATGAGTTTTTGTAAAAAAAAATGACGGATTGCGACTAAACCAAACCGAATTCGAAAAAATCTTACTGAACGTTTTGTACATACGTACATCAATGAATACAATCCGATCTGTATAACCCGCTACGGTTTTTAGGGACATCCTGTATATTACAGTCTTTACTGTGTTGGTATAGGATGCCGAGCTCAATAAACCCATTATTACACATAACTTAACTATTATCCTTCATCCGATTTTTTACAGTTATACCATCCGATAGGGAATTAAAAGGGCTACAAAAAAGGTACCTTGAATTTTTTTGTTAAAATGTACGGTTTCTGAGTAATATAGGTTTCAACTTTTCAAACAGCCGCCATTTTTAAACGCATGATTGGATAGAATCGATTATTTTTCTTGAGATAGAACATTGTTAGGTTAAACTTCGTGTCAAGTTTGAACTCAATCAGTCAACCCGTTTTCTATATATACATTATTTTGTAAAACGAAAACGAAATGGCGGATATCTGAAAAACTAAGCGCTTTCGGGCCTATGTTTACATGAATTTTTTTTTATTTTAGCTATAGAATGAGCTACCGAGACATTGCGGCATAGTTCTGAATCACCCTGTAAAACAGAACAAATTGCTGATAAGGTATATCATACCGGCCGTGGTACTAACCAACCTACAAAAGTCAATTTACCCACGATTACGTCGTGAGGTCGTGAGGATTTTGGTATGAGGTCATCAACATCAAGCAAAGACCCCGAACAATATGGCGAATACCATCACCTCGGAAGACCTAACTTGATGATGATCGATTCAGAACATAAGACCGGTTAACTCTTCAGTTGGTGACCCACAACACTGGATGGGCATGAACCTCTTCAATCAACTGTTCCGTGATGAAACACAACCACAAAAAGAGTTGTATTGGTTAATCTAAACCGTTGTCAGCAAACGCGTGAGGAGTGTCACTGAGCTTACGAGTTGCGGGGTAGAGAGCTAGTCTGCGCATGCACATCCCAAAAAGTCTACAGGGGTTTTGAAAATATCGCTCCTGAAGCCATCCAGCAGATTAGTCCGAAGACGTTTGCAGGGTATGCAGACTCGTTCTGAATCGCTTCTGTTAAAACATTGTGTCTGTTGAATAAAAAAAAAGCAAAAGCTATAACGTAAATAACATATTATATGACAGATTTTAAGCTTTGGCTAAAATTTTTCAGCTTTTGATAACTAGCCTTATATAAAGGTTATTCACCTCACTTTAACCAAGTGCTAAGACTAAAAGCTTTGACTTAATAGTGAAAGCTGAAGCTAATGCTAAATGCTAAAAGCGTTTGCTTATTTTTTATTCAACAGACACAATGGGAACAAATTTGTTTTAAAGTCTGTCACTTGATATAGCGTGACACCGCGGCGCCACCGGTATGAAAAAGTTGAATTTTATGTTAAAATAAACAATAAATATGAATATTAAAGTAAACAACCTTGGCATTATTATGCATGGCTGGTACTGTTCAAATTTGGAAAGTATTTAGCCGATTCTTCAGCCCGTTCCTGTTTTAGAAGGAAGCACATGGCCATAATTTTCGCACTAAATTATTTGTTTTCCTGTGATTTCTTTATAAACAATATTTACTAAAAATAAACATCATTGTGGAAAAGGTAACACTAAAATTGTTTTATTGTTTCTTTAATGCATTTTTTCCGCTGTTCATTGACTAGGTTTTTTAACAAATCCAAAGATTAGTACAACAATAAATCTTTGATAGTTTTATGGCCTTTATAAATATTAACGTATATATTATAATAAAATACTGTTAACTTGAAGCTGATGCGGAAAAGATTACATTTATTACTATTTTTAATTTGTAATAAATTACCTGCTAACACGCTTCCTCAGCAAGGGTTAATTTAATTAAATTACAAGTGAAAAAACATGGACCAAGATCGGGATTTGAACAAAGGACCTTTACCTTTCCGTGGTAACACTCTACCAACTGAGCTATCCTGATCACTCCAGATATTGGTCGATTTTATCTCACTTGTTTTACTGCATTTATGAACTAATAGACTAAATACTTCGCAAATGCGACATTGAAAACAGTCTTAATTCTTTTTGCAGCCTACAATGGTGTTTATTTATTATTATTTTTATTTTGTAGTAAATTACCTACCTGCTTACACGCTTCCTCAGCCACGGTTAATTTAATTAAATTACAAATGAAAAACATGTACCAAGACCGGGATTTGAACCCAGGACCTTTAAATTTCCGTGGTAACACTCTACCAACTGAGCTATCCTGATCACTCCAGATAATAGTCGATGTTATATCACTTGTACGGTTTTCCTGCACTTATTAACTAATAGATTGGTTTTATTAGTCTTAAAACCTTACAAATGAGATAAAATCTACCAATATTTGTAGTAAACAGGATAGCTCAGTTGGTAGAGCGATACCACGGCAAGGTAAAGGTCCTGGGTTCAAATCCCGATCTTGGTCCATGTTTTTTCACTTGTAATTAAATTAAATTAAATTAATTCTCTATGAAAGACAAACAGTTTTTCGTCCACTCCAGAATGTGTTAATTACGGATGACCATAAGGTAAATTGTTTAGTGTACATCTTTAAGAGCAACTTAATAGCTGCAACTTTCTCGCACACAAAACTTTTATGAAAAAAAATACTAAATTTCATTTCATCTTAAAAATCAACACTTTTGAGGTTTTTTTCGCCATGGGAAAAAGTCCAAGATACAATGAGATTTAAAAAAATTGTTCCGAGTACAGTCAGTGATCTTGTGGTGGCGCGGAATGAAGCGGGGGAGATTGACAATGCTGGACTGAAACATAAGTCTCAGCGTCTGCTAATCGTCCAGTTACCGTTCCCCTACTCTGAGAATCATCCTATGGAAAGAGACGTAATCGTGGGTAAATTGACTTTTGTAGGTTGGTTAGTACCACGGCCGGTACACAAGACAGGAGATCGTTGAAACATGCACTCATAATCACGTTTCTCAAATTCTATTTAAAAATTTATAATCATTGAAATAACTTTAAATTATTATGATGGCTTCTTATCTTTTACGTGTGACCTTAAGATATTGAAATTATTGCTTAAAGACCCACAAAAATCCATTAAGAATAATAAATTTTTCCTTAATTTAACTTTTTATTAAATTAAGTTGCAGTCGATTTCATTAAATTATGATTGCACATAGGTTTAAGTACAATTTAAGAGGTTTCAAAAATTTTGAAAGTTACAAAACTGTGACCGAAACACTCTAGTATGAAGTGTATCTTTCGCTGTTTTACAAAAGGAACAAAATTATGAATTAAAATTATTTTATTTTCAATGCATCTGTTATAACATAGTTATTTGTGCATCTAGGGTGAAAAGTTGTCGCACGA
>JAGFPH010000640.1:193718-224299 GCA_018207615.1 Philaenus spumarius
TTCAGTAGTTTTAGAGAAATCTTGATTTAGTAACTTTGAAACCCCCCAAACCCCCTAAAATTTCGAATTTTTTGAAAACCTTTCTTAGTAAGCACCTTTGGCCCTAGAGGAAGCTACATACCAAATTTCGTTCCAATCCGTTAAGTAGTTTTTGAGAAATCGTGATCAGTGAGTCAGTGGATTTGTATTTTTTTAAATATAGAAGATAGATTAGTCTGAATTGTGGAACAATGGATGTGCTCTGTACAGAGAGAATAAATTGAAATACGGTAAGCTCAGGGGTTTGCCCATAAATTTAACTGTTCTGTTGTAGGTGTAAAGAAATAAATTAAAATTCTACTGCCAACTTTCTACCGCAAAAAATTTATTTGAGTAGCTAAAATCACCAGGTTTACATATGCTATTTATTATGTCGACAGTAAGTGCGGTATTTCGTAATACAATAATTCCATAATATTATTATGGCATAGTGTTTTAAAAATAACGTTAGTTCGTAAAAATTGGATTTTGAATTGCTTGTTCTATTAGTTTTACACACATCTTTATTGTATGCAGATATATTTTTATATGAACAAAACAACGTGGAATGCAAATTGCAGTCAATTAATTGTAATAATATATAATTATGTATTTTATATATTTGTCGTTGTAAAATATCGAGAACGCTCCTATCGACTTCGAACTTGTTGCTTCGATTTAGAATGCCCAAAATTCGCACAAATAGTACCTCGAAGTAATTGTCACTGTTTTCTTGGATTAAACCAAATAATTGATTTGTTTAAAGCACAAATTAGATTTTACTCACTTCCTATATGTCAAATTTGTATGCCCCGAACATCCATGCAAAATTTCCACCCTCTATGTATTACCGTTCTAGAGATTCTATGGTGGATGAACGAGTGGTAAATTTCTTTTATAATATACTAGCGAGTTCTGCCCCCTACTCGTTTCGCCCATCAACACCCGCGGTAACTAGCTCCGAAGTAAATGCAAACAGATTGTGTTATACTCCAATATTTTGATTGATAGGACAAAGGCACTTGGATCGGAGTAGTGTAGAGGGGGTAGCGGTGACCTAGATCATGACGCATGCGCAGTAGTGCCAGAGTTTTTGCGTGAATGACAGGGATGTTTTTATATAATAGAGATATTGAGCTTAAATTTATCATATTCATTTATAATGTAACATTTTGCCAGTGTAACAAAACCAAACCAATATACGGGGTTTTATATTTTTTATAATTTGCTCGAAAGGCAACGGAATTATAAAATTCAAATTATGTTTTAAAAATATCATCAACATTATTTCCTTTTACACACTGTGTATGTCTTCTGAAAATGCAGAAATCTATCCCAGTTTACTACAGCAGAATATAATAAGATCGTATGACGAATGTGATTGCCTTCTTTTTAAGTACTATTAAATAATGTAAGTCAGAGATCGAAATAAACACGTACCATCATCAATAATTTGTATTGCACCAATAATATTTATAGAATCAATAGTCAACATTTCAAACAATGCCCATTTAATTTGTTTGTTTGTGTTTATTTTTACCTAACCTAAAAAAACTGTCAGTTGCGAAGAATAATTATTTCCAGATTTTAAATTTGTTAAGTTGGTTGCTATAGTAATCCAAAATGTAAATGCTTTCAAGAAAAGTGTTTTGGTATGGTACATGCATAACCTGAAATTGTGTTAACCTTTTGATCCAAAGCAGCTGTTTTGTTTATAATGTAGCCTATAACAACAGATTTTTGAATATAATTCATTAAGCCTTTTTCGTTGATTTTTTTTTTTTTTTTTGCAATTGCTTTAAAATTAAAAAACTGAACCTAAAAGAACTATTAGTTGTGAAAAATAAATAACTGATTTGCTAAGTTGGTAGCTATTCCAAAGAATGTAAACGTGTTCTTTTGATCCAAATCAGCTGTTATAGGGCTGGGAGAGAACCACCGTATTACCACTTTAAAGCTTTAAAATAAATATTTTTCAAATTGTTCCCATAAGTAAATACCTTCTATTTTTCGTATTTTTATCCTAAGTAATTTGTGCTCTACGTTGATTCAATGTCAGTCAGTCAGGGAAAATCCGCTTATATATATATTATCTATTTATATAAAGCTAGACGGTAACATTGATTCACTGACATTAACTATGAGGCACTTCCCGTAATCCTACCTCCCTTGACCTCATACTTGAATTAAAGCTCTCGACGAGAAACCTTTAGAAAAATTTCCAGAAGTTAACATTTTTGAATTTTGAAGGCACTTTTCGGGCGGGAAAAGTTAAATTATTAAAAATGTTCCACTTTGAGGGCGTTTTGTAAGAAAACGGTAACAGATAGCAAAACATTTTAAATACAAAAGTTGTAGAAAATTAAATTTCAAACTAACGATTTTTCGTCAGATTTAAGATCTGATCATCCGTTTAGCCGCTATTCACCCGAAAAGGAGCTCCGGCCTACAAGCCTTCAAATTTCCCATGATAATCTTATGGACATAATGTTTAATGAGTTTGAGTCAGCTGCCAAATAAAACAGCTGATTTATATAATTTAACAGAACTTAATTTATTCCTTATGGTTGGATAAAGTTATTGTTGTAGTTCTAAAAGTTACATTTCTTTTTCATAATGTATACTCTCTGTGGGAAATGGATCCATCAAACATTTGGAAGTGAATGGGTAAAACTGTATACAGCTCAATGGCAACACTTTTGTAAATACGTTGTCTATCCTGAGTTGATAGAATTTGTCTATCCTTTTGATATTGTCAAAAACCCAGATGAGTGTTGTGGCAGGGCCATTTTATGAGGAACAAACGCCAGTATAAGAGAAAAACGCGCATACAATTTAATTTAGGGGCAGAGCCCCTAGTACGTATATATAGGCCTAATTGATAAAGATGTAGTATGGTTGTATACTTATAGCGTAATTGCTCTTAGTTTTAATGATTTAAATAAAAAAATGTCTTAACAAATTTAAATTGCAGGCTATGTCAAGCACTGTTTTTCAAATTACAAGGAGTATTGGATAATAATAACTATACATATAAAATAAATAATAAAAAATGTATATAACCCGTGAAAATGTACTGAAGTTTTTTTTTAGTTAAATTATGTTTGATTTTCAGAAATTACTGATTTTTGTAAAACTTAAAATTAGTTCCATATTCATAACAAGTATGAAGCCGGATATGACTGCTCACAAACTATAAAAATACATGTCACTAAATTTGTTCAAAAATCACTGCACTGAGCGCGCAATATCTAGAGCTGTGGCCTACGTCGATGGAGGGGGAGGGATAAAGAGCGCGCAGCTTGCTACTAGCCTTGTCACAAACATCGTGCTTCATTAACTCACTTTGGTAGTAGAATAATAGCTAGTATACCGTAGTTCTGCCTTCTTCAATGTAAAACCCCATTTTGATTATTCCTTGTACAACCTTTTTTCAATATAAGTTAACTTGTTTGATGTAAAATGTATTGCTTTTCTCAGCTACACCTACGAGACCAATGTCTCCATGTCAGGTTACTACAAGGCCACGCATGCGCTGAAGCACCCCTTCCCCAGTAAACTGTTAAAATTTTAACGGTTGCTACAGCTCAAGATATTCCGCGCGCAGTGTACTAGTCTACAATTTGCAGGTCTAACATTTGTCTAACAAAGAAAACACGGAAGAGTTAACTGTTGCCACGTGATTGAACAATTAGCGTTCAGAGAAACCCAAGACTTGTTAACTAAGGTCGTATCACAGAGGCAGTGGTAATTGAAACAAATGTATTGTGAAATATTTACGTAAACATTGAGTACATTATGGTTTTGTTATTCCGTTAGACGGTCGTATTTACTTTATAATTTGTCACGGCCTTTTCGTTAAGATTGTTAATTTTAACAAATGTGCGTGATCAATGTGAATTGCAAAGTATTACAATCTCATATTTCTACTTTTCAAAAGATATAAGACGAAAGATAATTGTAAGAAGTGGGGGTTCACATAAACGGGGTTGCACATAAAGTATTAAAAGTCATACCATTTTGACATCATTACAATGAGTTAAACAACAAAATTAAAATATAGCAACAATACATTTTTCTGAGTTACTTGACACTAACCAAATAATCAAATTGAGTTTAAATTGTGACATTATGTGATGGCATGAAATCCGTTGTCCCTACAATTGAAATTTAGTTTTCATGACAAAAAAATGCCGAGACAGCATCGCAGTAAAAGTCATGACTTTACGTCGTATGAACAAATCTTCAATAACAGATGATATCTATTTCAACTTTAACTCGCGCACTCCTATACCTTTATTGTAAGAGCCATACATACCAACTTTAGTGCGCTGTGTAAGTGACAGCGCTATTAACATAGTAGGTGAATCTTAATTGGTTATTTACCGTGAAACTAATAAGGCTTTTAGCAAGATTTTGTCCAAATAGTTAACTACAACTATTATTATTATTATTTATTATTATTATTATATAGGGGGTTTATGTGATCTACCACCGGGACCCACTGCACCTAAACCATGAGGTCCTCTGTGCCCCATGTCCAGGCAGTAGTTCACATCAAACCCGCCCTTTTTGCGAACCGAAGAAGTCCGTGGGGGCCTTCCTCTCGTATATGACTGGTGTCAGGGTATCCTTGTCCCAGATATTTCTGCCTCATTGATGCGAGGGCATCACATTCGCATAGAACGTGGAAAGAAGTTTCCTCCTTCTCTCCACACCTTCGACATTATGAATTGTTCTCCAGCCCCATTAGGTGGAGGTGCCTCCTCAGAGAGTTGTGTCCCGTCAGTAGACCGACCAACAACCTCACTTCCGGCCTGCCAAGACCCAGCAGTGTTCTGCTTAGGCGCCCATCCAGGCCTTCAATGAAGTCGTGTGCCTGTCTCTGACCTCTTACCGTCTCTCTCCATCTACGCAAGTGTCCTGATTGAACATTTTTTCTTACACTTTCTTTCCCATAGCCTCTTGATATTGCTATCATTGGTTCTGGGCCCATCGGAGGAGTTCCTGCTCCTCTCTTAGCCAGTTTATCTGCTATTTCATTCCCTTCCACTCCTTCATGTCCAGGGACCCAAACAAGTCTTACTTGCCTACTGCTTGACAACTTATCCAGCAGTAATTGGCATTCCCATACCAGTTTTGATGTTGTTTTTGTAGCTATAATGGCCTTTATAGCCGCCTGACTATCAGAACATATCGCAACATTTGTGCTCATGCTTCCTGATTCCAGTATTCGTTTTACGCATGCAAGTATTGCGTATACCTCCGTTTGGAAGACCGTAGAGTATAGTCCCAGCGACATAGAGTATCTTCCCTGGGTGTACGGTCCTTTATGCATGTACATTCCGGCTCCCGTACCTTTGTCTGTTTTAGACCCGTCCGTGAACCAGATTTGTCCATTTCCAAGATCTACTTGTTTCCGTAGCCACTCTTCCCGAGCCGGAAAAATAGCCTCCAATTTGCTATTGAAATTATACTTAGGAGTCATGTAGTCCGTACCGGCTTGCAGCATCGGATCCCACTCCAGTATCTTGTTCAGACACTCACCGTGTCCATTTCTTGCAAGAGATGTTGACCAACTCCCTCCTGTGTTCAATCTCATTGCGGCCTTACTAGCCTCCCCCTGTACCACGAGGTCCAGAGGTGGGAGGTCCAACAGGATTTCCATGGCCGCTGTGGGGGTCGTTCTCATGGCCCCCGTGATTCCAAGGCAGGCCATCCGCTGTACTTTATTAAGTTCTCTTTTTACCCATTCCTTCCTGGTAGCAGGCCACCAGACTAAAGAGGCAAAAGTTAGAGACGGTCTTATTATAGTAACATAGAGCCAGTTCATCATCTGGGGCTGAAGCCCCCATGAACTTCCAATCGCTCTTCTGCATGCCCAGAAAGCGTTGCACGCTTTTGCTGCCTTTCTTCTTATGTGTTCACTCCAGATCAGCTTCGTGTCTAGGGTGACACCTAAGTATTTAGTTGTTTCGGAGCATGTAAGTCTTTGTCCCAGTAGACTGGGCATGTACAGACCATCCGTCCGACGTTTCCTAGTAAAGAGAATGAGATCTGTTTTCCCTGGGTTTACAGCTAGACCCATTCTCTCACACCAGCGTTCCAACCATTTGAGTGAGCTTTGGACGATGTCAGATACAGTCCCTGGGAATTTGCCTATTCCCAGAATGCATATGTCGTTCGCATAACCTTGGGTATAAACTCCTCTCTCATTTAGTCCCACAAGCAGATCATCCACTACCATAGACCATAAGAGAGGTGAAAGAACTCCCCCTTGGGGGCATCCACGTGCAACCTCAATTCTAATTTCACTACTGTTTAATTGTGAGATCGCCATTCTATTTTCGAGATAAACTTTTATCCAACGGGTGATAGTGTGTTCTACCCCACGCTTGATTAATGCGTCGGTCATGGATTTGAAGGAGGTATTGTTAAACGCCCCTTCGATGTCCACAAAAACTCCCATCGCAAGTTCTTTCTGCTCCAGCACCTTTTCCACCCTGGCTACCAGTTGGTGGAGTGCTGTTTCGACAGATTTGCCTGCAATGTATGCATGTTGATTTTTATGAAAAGGATTTGCAGCCACTGCTCCATCCCTTATGTATCTATCTATCAGTCTTTCCAACGTTTTACGTAGGAATGATGTTAAACTAATAGGTCGAAAGTCTTTTGGATTACTATAAGTTCAAACTACTTTCGCTAATCTCCATGACCTAGGTATGTGTCCTAGAGCAAGAGATGCCCTGAAAACTTTTATTAGCCATGGCACCAGCTTATCTCCGCCCCTCTGAAGAAGAGCTGGGAATATTCCATCTGGTCCTGCACTTTTAAAAGGGTCAAAGGACTTTATTGCCCATTTGACCCTGTTGCCAGTTATTATCTTCTTTGCCATTTCCCAGTCAGCCTTCCCTGTCACATCCGGGATGTTTTCTTCCCGCAATGTCACAGTTTCAGCGGATCCTGGGAAGTGTGTTGTTGATAGACACCTCAGGGTATCTTCTTCCGTTTCCGTCATTTCCCCTGATGGAAGCCTGAGGGGACCGAGTCTTCCTACCGGGTCTCTGACAAGTACTTTTTGAAGTCTTGAGAGTTCGGAGATGGTCTCAATGCCATTGCAAAAGGTCCTCCAAGAGGATCTAGATGCCCTCCGAACTTCTCGTCTATAATTACGCTGCCTCTGCCTAAACTCCTCCCAGTCTCCAGGGTTATCAGACCGCTTGGCCTTGTTAAAGCTTTGGCGAGTCTGCCTACGATGGGATTCCAGGGTCTGGTTCCACCGCAGTCCCCGAACCTGGGGTTGAGCTTTGAGCATGCAGCAATTCCTCTCATAAGAGTTTGTTAAAGCTTCCTGTAGATGGACTACAGTTAGCTCAAGATCTACATGATTGCGAATGGTCTGGATAGGACCATCATTTAACTTTGTCTCCAGGCTTTCTTTAAAGGAATCCCAATCCGTCTGTCTTGGGTTTCTTATAAGCCTGCTCTCTGTCTCAGCTCCGCACAGTTTAAACTGAATACGCCTGTGATCAGAGAGTGTTGGTTCCGTAGAAACTTGCCACCCCTTCACTCTTCCAAAAAGTGTGGAGGAGCAAAGCGTTATGTCTATGACCTCCTTCCTTAGCCTATTTTGGAAGGTGTGGTCATTCCCAGTATTTAGAACCATAAGATTGGTTCCGCTTAAGTAATTGAGGAGGGCCTCCCCTCTAGCGTTGGTGTTGGTACTTCCCCAGATCACATGATGTGAATTAGAGTCGCACCCCACCACCACCGGAATGCCCTTCTTGTTACATTCTAATATTAGTTTTTCCATCTCCTCTGATGGAGGATGATGATTTATATCATATGGAAAATAAGCCGAACAAACAACTACTTCCCTCATGACTTCATCTATTTTAATCTTAACTTTAACTGCCACTAGGTCATCGGAAAGGAAACCCGCCACCGGCCATGACTCCAACCCTTTTACCATGACCGCCGCCCTTGGTCTTCCTTCCCCGCCACAACCATACAACCTATAACCAGTTACGTTTAACCCTTTTATGTTGCCTCCATACAGCCAAGGTTCCTGTATGAGAGCAACATGTACATTAGTCTCAACTAAACAATGAGAAATCAGCCGTGAGGCCGCTATACTATGTTGTAAGTTAGCCTGAATAAAACTAATCTCACTCACCTTCTTGTTCTTGTGAGGTCCAGCGATGATCTTCTTGTCCCCTGAAGCCAGGGGGTGGTCTGTTCCTATAACGGGAGCGACGGGACCACCAACCATTGCATGCTCCCCTCCTACTGTTTCCCTCCTTCTTTCTCTTCCTCCTTCCTATGCTTCTCTCCCAGCGGTGTAAATGCTGCCTGAGCGAAGCCATAGAAAGGTTTCCATTTGTAGGAGTTCTCCAGTACTCCAGCACTGATAGAATCGATGCTGAGCACAAGGCGGACTCCCTTCATTCCGTCCTCCTTGCGCTCGAAGACCCTCCAGCCCTTTGTATTTAGGCCTTCGTTCCTTCCCAGCATCTTCAGGACCCTCTCAGTAGGTACAGGTGGGCCAGGGAACCAGGCTGCCACCTTCTTGTACTGAAGAAGGTCCTCCATCTTCATTACTTTGAGTTTCTTACCCCCGACCTCTCGACCGGGGATAATACTCTGAAGCCAATCTGCAGAGCGTTGGTCGGCACAAATACCGATGACAGCTCCTTTGGATAAATAGTTATCCCGGAACTTCGGAACCGCCTCCTCTTCTGGCATGCTAAACATAGCCTCAAAGATGGCGTTCCTCACCCCGTTCAAACTTTCATCATCCAAGAGCTTATCATCTGGATAGGCCTCCGGTACAATAGCCACCCTGATTCCAGGTGTGGTTACCTTGGCGTACGTACCTTTGGTTGTTCTCTTACGAGTAACATCCTCCGGTGTGGTACCCGCTGGTCGTGCCTTTTTCTCCGCTTCGGAGATCAGGCCGACACTTTGGGTACCCGATGTTCCAGGTTCCGGCGATCTTGGCCGTTTCCTGTCTGACTTGAAGCTAGGGGAGTTCGCTACAAGAGGTCTGGCACCCTGCACCGCCGGGGTGGTCTCTACCCCGTTTCCGGCCGCAGCAGCAGCTTGTTCAGCCGCCCGTGCCTCCCTCCGTTGCCTTCTCTCCCAGCTTGTCGGTTTCCTCTTTTTTTTCACTTTTTCCACCTTTGAAGCAACCTCCATAGGTGTCTGAACATTTTTTACCTCTCCACCCTCCTTCGGCCACAGATTGTCAACAGAGACTGTCGGACCCTGTGGCGAGCTTGGGTTTGAAGGTGAATATAACAGGGCTGTCTCGTAGTTGCTCGAGCCAATCGACATCAACGATCCCTGCGTATCCTCGTCCTGGGGTAGACCTACTACCCCAGATTCTTCTTTTTGTTGTGATGAGCTGGGAGACTCTGAAACAAATGGCACGTTAGAAATCTTATCTTTGTTGTCATTCATTTCATTGATTTAGTTTTGATTGTGTTGCATTTGTTATGTTGTGTGTGTATGAGTAAACAGCATTTCCGACTACTCAAAACTGCTCCATCCGCCCTCAACCACCTATAACCTGCTCCTGTCAGTCCCAGTGGCCTCGGCGGGTAGTTGTAGTTTAACTACAACTAAATCTATTAAACATTTCTATTGAATAGTTTTAATCATTTTATATTAAACATGTGTACAAAAATTGGAAATCAAATTTAGCTTTTTCCATAAGAAAAAATACGTGTTTTTCGTTCCGTTTTTACATACTTCAAAATGTATATTTTAAAAATAAAATTTATATGAAACGAGAGCTTGTGATTTCGTTTTGGGAACTATTGAATTGTTTTAATTCATACTATTTCCATTTTTGTGTTTAAGAGTGTTTAGTTAACCTATTTCAAAGAATAATTTTTGTGCAAGTCGGTAGTAGTTCAAGGATTTTGCAATAGGTTGCGCCAGTGCTGTTTACCCCTACTCTCCCTCCTGCTCCTGACCCCCACCTTTCTATCCCTCCGTAGACTTTATGCAGTAGTACAACTACAAATAATATTATTATGAATCATAAGTGATTGTGTTATACTGGACCTTATTGTATTTTCTTGTAAAAAAGATTTTGACACTGTCAATATTAATTCAAACGGACCGAATTCGATTTTGTTTGATTACTGCGAAATCAATAGTTGTTAGTGTTTAGGTATTTTATTAATTAATTTTCTTTTCGTCACTAAGAATAGGCCTATATTATCTGCCTTTTACCAATAATTGCTAATACAGTACGATGCCTTCTAAAAAAAAAAGACTAAGAAAAGGAAAAGGGAGGGCCTTGAATCTCTCTGCAGTTAAAAAGAAGAGGCGTTTACCTCCAGGACTAAAAACATTTTGTTACATTTATACTTTCTTCCTTCAGTTTAGGCCTAAAAACTTTCGAATGAATGACAAATTTTGTTTCTAGAAGACTATTATATAATTTACAACAGAACTAATATTTGTATTTTACTTGTATATTCTGTTCACTTGCTAAACTACAAATCTTCAAAATACATCTTATCAAATCAAAACTGTTCGTAAATTTTACAGACAGTTATTTCATAATAGTAAGTACATAATTGATTTGCAAAAATGATTATTGTTTACTTTTAAAATGTTTATTAGTAGCCTATACCCATATTTTGAAATAACTACTAATCACCATAATAGTTAGGTTACCTATTGTAGGTAAATAATAAAGTTATAGATTAAAGTTTATTTGTGTACCACGAAATTTATAATAATAAATCAAAATCTGTTTATACTTTTTCATATTTTCGTATTGTTAGGTTAATGTTGGTTTAATGTTGTTCGCTACCTTATACTGGTTTTAGCAAATTTTGTGAATAGTATTTTACAAGCTACAGGCGTAGCCTACCTTTTATTTCTGAAAAAAAGGAGTTATGTTTTTTCATTTAATTGGCACAAGACTTCCTGTGTCATTTCCTTTCACGTAGATTTTACTACTTATAAAACCTCAGAATTGCAATAAAAGGGAAGTCAGCAATATTGGAGTTTAGTTATGAAACGGTAAACTAATTGATAATCTATGTACCGGTAACGCCTTTTAATCTGCCGGGTTGATTAAACAAAGCCTGTGGTTGTCGCGGTTCCTGGTAGTTAGGGTTTTTAAATGTCCTATTAGTACAAAATCCCGCACTTGTTTAGTGTATTTATAATTTGTATGACGAGGCAGATCTATCTCGTGCACAATTATTTCCCGAGTGACCTATTATCTGTACATTTTTAAATGTGATATGTAACCCTACTAACTTTATGATCTGAATTATTTTTGATGCGAGTGTCCTATAATATGTATCTATACTAGCTTTATGATCGGAATTATTTTTGATGCGAGTGTCCTATAATATGTATCTATACTGACTTTAGATTTTTACTCTATGTTGATTGTCATGGCAAAGCCGCTTATATAGACCAGCTGACCCGTGCGAGTATTTCGCAAGTTAGGAGTAGGATTTAATACATACTTTAATACTACTTACCTGATTTAATTAAGTAAATTACGTTTATTTATTTACGTTGGTTCAATTTGATTGATTTGTGTGATAGATTATACTTGCATATAGAATGTAAACAATCTAACTAACAGCTACTATGTTAATTAAACAGATTGTTAATAGATGGCGCCATTCATTAGGAACCATGTGAAGTATAATGTAACAGTTTTTTAGTCAATTTTTGTAACGAAAACATAACTTTTAAGCTGTTTATCTATTTTTTTTAAATAGTGGAAACATAAGCTTTAAAATGATGCTTGAATAATTCATTTTAATGAAGAATTAAGGGAGATATCGCAGATGGTCCCACATTAGGAACCACATGAACTATCTAACAGCTGTCATTTTATTTAAGGAGATTTTTAATAGATGACGTCATTCATTAGGAATCATAAGAAGTATAATATACAAGTTGTATAGTAAATTTTTTTAATGAAATCATAAATTGTATACTTTTTGTCTATTTTTCGTCAATAGCGGGGTACATAAGCTTTAAAATGATGATTGAATAGTTAATTTTGATAAAGAATTAAAGGTTATATCGCTTGGCGACAAAAAACACATTTGAGAAATAATATATAAGGATACTAGCTGCATACCCGTGCTTCGTTACGGGAAGTTAATTAAAAAAGATGTATTTTTTTTATAATAGTACTATTAGAAAATTTCGAAAACTAAAGTTTAAGTAGCATACATACGGATTTTTTCGAAAACAGAAGTTCAGTGTGTAGTTCTGTGAGAAAATTTCCAGTAAGATTGTTAGGCAGAAGCCTTTAGTATACACCATAACCCCTAGGATTTACATATTTAAAGATAGGTTATTTTGGTTTTCTCAAGCCGATTTATAGTGTTGAAAAAAAGAAAAAGCGTTAGTGATAGTTTTTTTTAACGAACTACCAGCCAAGTTTTTAGGCAAAATTGTTTACCAACCACCACTCATGGCATTTCGATTTTTTGTTGTCAGACTATTAGTATTTGCAACCAAACTTGTTCAGAACTCAACAGAATTGATGTGAACTGCAATAGAAAGTAGTAAATTCGGCTTAAGGAAAAAATTATTTCTCTCTTAATTACTTCGCCCCTCTGGCTGCATTATCACCAGACTGTCAGGAGAACTTACACTTAAACAGGCTACATATAACTGGCCGTGTAGCCCAGTCAATAAAGGACGAAAATCGCCATTTGTCGCAACTAATTAGGGGAAAGCTGAATTTTTTATATGTGATAGACCCTTATGAGACATGTATTTCCTCAAAAGCCCCCGCCTCTCCCCCTTGTGCTTCCCCCTCCAGTCCCCCTTGAAGCGTACAAATGCAGAGTTTCGCTAGATTGCTTACAACTCCGTTAATATTTATCGTAGCGAATTAATTTTTTGTACATATGTTAATTAATACATATTAAACATATTTTGTTCTTATAAATTTTTCGTTAAACAACAAACACAAAAAAAATGGTTTCTCAAAACATATAAATTTACTTTATTAACTATATTTTTTAAATTATTTGAAAAACACAAAAGTGTTTCAAATAAAACTTGTAGTATGTACCTTTAGCTTTAATATGGTGTGGATAATTACTTGTTTAAACTGATCGCTTGCCCTAGGGGCGTCGTCAAAGATAGCGCTTGCACGCCGCTCCAATGGTAAGACGCTGGTTTTATAACCGCTTCGCATGGATTGTAGGACTACAATGGATGTTGCAATATTATTTTAGTAAATGTGTGTGCTTATATACTGTTTGTAATATATATATATATATTAGATTTCGAGTATATTAGGTGAGTTTTTTTATTACATTTATATATATAATTTATTGGTTATCCCTTTAATTCAAATAATTTCAATAACAAATGTATTGGAAGTTTAATACTTGTATTTTAGCTATTATAGTTTCGTTTTTACTTAATAAGCTTTTTCAAAAACACAAATTTTATTTCAAATACCAGTTTTGGTTCGGGGGGCTAACCTTACTCTATTGAATAAAATAAATAGTGCTTTCCATTATCCACCACCTATTGAACCACCGGTTTCTGATTGGCTTAAACCGGCACCTGTCACATTTCCATGTGCAAAAGAAAAGGATTAAAAAGTATTATGTTACATGACAGCATCACGGACCTCCCACCCACCCCGAATATATGTACAAGTTTTAAGTAGGCTCAAGTACAAATAAGTATAACATGTATGTTATTTATGTTACACTATAACGAGATTCTAAACAATAACATTATTCGCAATATTTATTTTCATCTTTATATTGATTTTTTATTTATATTAATATTAACAACTTTCAAATCATTGTAATAACAAATTAAGTGATAATTTCTACTGCATGTTGATTACCGTATTTTCACGCTGTAGGGCAACTTCCTTATGCAAAGTCATTCATAGATAGCACGTAGAACTTCGACAGTCTCGGAAGTTGAGAGACGATTCCGACAAACAAAAGTTTATTTCATGGCTAACTCAACACAACCCGTGTACAAAGCTATCAGGAGAGTTAGCGTCTTTAGGCTCAGGTGTAATTTCAGTTGAAAGAGTAAATTATGACAGTGCATATGAAATTGGTAAACGGGATATGGAAAAAATGAAAGGAAAGAAATTTGGAGAATTGAAGCTAACAAGGAAAGATATGGTCGTGACCCAAGCAAGTCACAAGTCAGTAGCTAATCGAACTGACGAAGTTGTGGTAAACCCTCAACAACTTTTCAACTGGATCTTATGTTTCTGTGACAGCCCAAGTAAGTTGAAGTTTTATCTTGGATACGGGTTAGCTTCACAGCCACCTTCTTTATTTTTTGACAAAGTCTCACTACGCAAAGGATCAAAATCGTATTTCCTAAAAGTATTTACTGAGCGTATCACCGATGAATTACCCCAAGGGGATGATGTCGGCATAGTCATTGATGGATGCTTCCTTTTACATTGTGTTCCTTGACCAAAGGAAGGAACTTATTAAGACATAATCCAGAGTTATTGCTCCCATGTTATTAATAGATATGAAAAAATCTCTGTAGTATTTCATGTATATCCTAAAGAATCCACAACACCTCATCGAGTGACATAGACTTTGATAAATCTCTTAGTGCATTACAAAACAAGAGGAATTCCTTTCAAACAAGAGCAATAAAAAACAAATTATTATTGAACAGCTAAACAGATTTTTGAAAGCAATTTTAGTGGCGTCAGATACAGATCTGTTAGTGTTACTTGTGACCCTTTACACCACAGGATAAACCAATAATCTTTCAAAAGGTAGTTTATGGTAAAACATCAACAGTTGAATACATCAGTTATTGATTTACACAGCAGTATCTGGCAACATCTTTTATTTGCTTATGCAGTTACTGGATTCGACACAACGTTTTACTTCTTTGGCTTGGGGAAAACAAAATCTGTTGATATTATCAAGACAAATCTCCAAGCCATAATTTAAGCATTGACGTTTTTTAATGCAAATACGTCTCGTGATTAATTATTGGAGAAGGGAGAAAAGTTCATTCTAGGTTTGTACGGGACCAGCAAATATTCAAATTTAAAGGAAGGCCGTTATTTTAAGTTCACTTCTATTACTAGAAAATAACGTTTAAATACAACTTTGACTTTGCGAAATTACCTCCAACGTCAGAAGCAGCTCACCAACATCTATTATTGAGAGTTTATTTACAAGTTCAAGTTTGGATTGGCAACAACCTTCAGCCTACAAACTGGGGATGGAAGAACGAAAATGTAAAAGGTAACGACGGGACAAAGAAGGCTCTAAGGCCTATTCCTAGTTCAAAGACTTTTGCTCAAGATGACCTCCTGTACCTATTGCAGTTGTAAAACGCCGTGTGGAAACTACTATAGATGCTTGAAATCAGGGTGAAATTGTTCCTCTATGTGTGAAAACTGTATTGGTTTATCGTGTTATAATTCCTCTAAAACAGATGAAGAAACAGAAGATTGTTTTTAGATTTGAATCACCATGCACTAGAAATTATCACTTGATTTGTTATTACAGTGATTTGCAAGTTGTAAATATTAATATAAATAAAATACCAAGATAAAGCTGAAAATAAATATTGCGAATAATGCTATTAGGCCTATATTTAAAATCTCTTCATAGTGTAACATAAATACTTAAGACTTGTACATACGATTTAGGTGGGTGGGATGTCCGTGATGCAGTCATGTAACATATATTTTTTAATCCTTTTCTTTTGCACATGAAAATATGACAACTGCCGCTTTAAGTTAGTCTGGAACACGGTGGTTTCATAGGTGGTGGATAATGGAAGGCCTTATTTATTTCATTCAATAAGGTAGGGTTAGCCCCAGAACCAAAACTTGAATTCGATGAAAATTTTAGGTGTTCACTTATTCAAGGTGTTTGTTTTTTGTTTTGGAAAAACGTACTAATCTAAATACTAATACTAATCTAAATACCGAAAAAGTAAAATACTAATCTATAAAAGGCTAAAATACCAGTATTAAACTTCCAATATATTTGTTATTGAAACTATTTTAATTAAAGGGAAAAACAATTATGTAAACATATGTAACACAAACTCACCTAATATATTTACCATCTAAACCTAAACTTACAATACATTATATACAAACAGTATATAAGCACACACATTTACTAAAATAATATTGCAACATCCATTATAGTCCTTCATAATCAGTGCGAAGGTTATAAAACCTGCGTCGGACCACTGGAGCGGCGTGCAAGGGCTATCTTTGACGACGTCCCAAAAGCAAACGATAAATTTAAACAAGTAATCATTCACACCATATTAAAGCTAAAGATACATACTACAAGTTTTATTTGAACCATTTTTGTTTATTTTAAATAATTAAAAAAATATAGTTATTAAAGTAAATTTATATGCTTTGAGAAACCATTTTTTTTGTATTTGTTGTTTAATAGCTCCCTTAATTTTAACTTTAACGAAAAATGTATAAGAACAAAAATGTTTAATATGTATTAAGTAACATATGTACAAAAAATTAATTCGCTACAATAAATATTAACGGAGTTTTAAGCAATCTAGTGAAACTCTGCATTTATACGCTTGAAGGGGGGCTGGATTGGGAATCTCAAGGGGAAGAGGCTGGGAATTTGAGGAATTACATGTCTCATAAGGGTCTATCACATAAAAAAAATTCAGATTTCCCCTAATTAGTTGCGACAAAAAAAACCTTTATTGACTGGGCTAGTGGGAGAAACAGCCTTTCTTTAAGGTCCATTCGCATATTATATCATTCCAGTTCAGTCTCAGTCAAGTCACAGGCCAGTCTTAGATGAAACTGAGTTTGTCAGTCAGTGATATGTCAGTCTAGTCACAGTCAAGTGCAGTTTGATGAATGCGAATGTGATTAAAAATGTTCCACAATTAATTTGTATAATTTGTATTGTAATGTTTGGAGAAGTTGATGTCTGAAGAAGAATTGGCTACGATAGCGATAGCCCTTATTAAGAGCTTATAAAAAACACGAATAAGTGTTAATGATGTGTGGAGGAAAAGGGGAAAGTGTGGGAGAATTTGCCATACTATTTAAGGAACTGGTGGATGATGAAACTAAGATCTTCCAATATTTTACCTATCTTCTCCCAAATACCGCTGGTCAGGCAGATCATACAAAATAGTTCGATCAAGCAGCTGAACCGCTGACGTAAGTTTAGCGAATTTGCAAAATTAAATTTATGTTGTAGGGTCTAACAACAATTTGGGAAATTGGTCTTCTCTTGAAAACGCTGAATAGCTGCCTCCGTGTACTAAATATATTAGTAGAATTCGTTTGCACCTCAACCTAGCTTCGATGAAAGCGCTGCTTAGTTCCACTCGCTTAGCGAGTTTGCACCTCGGGTTATGGACTACTTCGTTTTGCTAACAGCGCACAAACTCGGCGCTTGACCTCGGATCGCCCACGTGGATTTGAACCGGGTGCTTTTGTGGTATTACACGTTAAGATAGATTTTGGGGGAACCAAGCGAGCTATAAGGTCGTGTAAAAGTTTAAAAAATCTAAATGTGCAGAATAATATATAAAATTTGTATTTTTAGACAAAACCCTAAAAAAAGTTTCATTCTAGTATGAAAAATAAAAAGTTACTTCCGGTCAAAAAACGTGTTTTTGGTTGTTGGATTTTTTTGCAAACAAACTCGTCCAAGCTACTTAGTAAACCAACGTGTGTACCAAATCGAATTAAAATGAGGCCATTGGAGTTTGAACACATATATACTTATATAATTTTTAATGACACCTCAAAAAGTGTTCTGGGGACCGTGATCGGTGCTCATTTACTACTCCTGAACTTAGCTATCACGATAAGTGTCACTGCAATAGCTCATCTTGCGCATGGAAATACGCTGATAACATGTTGGCGAACACATTCTATCGACTTTTCGTCATTCATTTTGACAATTTCGTAATTATGTGTAAAGGACTGTAAAATATCTTCAGGTGTCCGAACAATCACAAAATATCGGTGGGAAGAAATCTAAATATGACTGACAAACGCCTGAAGGAAAACTGAAGGAGCTGTGCCGGAACTGAGTAGATGGCGCAACAGGAAGTCGATCTAAGAATGTGTTTTTGAATCGAGACGTGACTGGTATCACTGACCTGATATGTGTGAAGTGACCTTCAAATCCTGGTCCTTTCAAAGATTGCCCTTGCGTTTTTTTATCATCATGGCAAAGCAGACCTTGACGGGAAACTGCGGTCGTTTAAACTGAAAATGGTAGTCATAAGGAATAAAAGAGATTCGGGGTACACAAACTGTTTCTACTGCACCACAACCTGTGAATATGGTTGCTTCAATCACATGCATATATAAGGATGTACAAAGTTTTGGAGGGATCAGATTGCGCAACAACATTATTGGAGTTCCAACTTTGAGGCAGAGATTGTGAGGTGACGGGTTTAAAGTTTACAGGGCAGTGAACAGCGTTATTCAACGGAAATTCGCTACCCGAGACGGGCCAGCAACAAAACACCAAGAACCGGGCCTAAAGCAGCACTGGCCAAGGGATCCTGGAGGTCCGATGAAGTCATCTATCTCGAGTTCGGATGAGCAAAGAATTGGCTGAAACAGATAATAGCTTTGGATATTCACAACACAGCAGGACGCGAGAGAACACCTTCATCGTTGAGCTTCAGGAGTCGACGGGCCTTGGAGATCCGAGGATGGTTTATCACGGGAAACGATACACATCAAACACGACTGACGGACGTACACTTCATCGACGCCGGCGGACGCCTTCAACGGGGCTTCTGAAATCCGATTTCGGTCGAACTGCGGTCACCGATTTCATCAAACACGTGAGCCACTACCAAGAGACTCGCCTTTCGGTTGATAACTCGCACCGTCCAATCCAGTGGCTGTAGCCGGCTGCTACCCAGCTCAGCGCCGACAAAATGTCGTTGCCAGTGTGAATAATGGTCTCAGGTTCTTCTTTGTTTAAATAAAGTAATTCACCGGTAATTGTGAAAGGAGCATTAGCGAATTAATATTTAAGATGCTCAATTTTATGTAAGCTGTTTTTAGCGTTAGTAGTTACTAGACTTAGCAATTGAAACACCAACTTTCTACACGATCTAAAACTTTGTACACTTTAGCTCAAACAAAATGTATATGTACGGTATGGAGTCTTTTGTGGTTTGTGAATTGAAATTAACCATCGACAGCACCTATATTGAACAGGGCCTAGAATTAATTAGGCTTGTTCGTCAAAACTCACAGTGGTCGGATCGCTTACGTTGAATACGAAGAAACGTTCATTGTACAACAGGAGCCATGTAAATTTGTTCGTCGGCACATACGTTTTCTCTTAAAACAATGCACAATGCAAATTTGTATTACTGTGGACTCGGTGAACCCCCGATGGAACCTTCTAAAAACATATGTTATGTTTTATTTGTAATAAAGGTGTAGGATTAATAATAACCTCAAAACTAAGATGGTACATAATGTTAAATGTTCAAATCAAATTATTTCGTATATTTCATAACAACAGTTATAATAAAGGTTAAAAGAACCAGTAAAGCTCAGTTGTAACTTAATAAAAAACCTAACCAAAATGTTACTCACTATCAATTACCGTATATTATCAATAAATACTCGTAGGTCTACTATATGTCTTATTTATTTGTAATTAGGATGTAACATAGTTTTTCTTAATTTCAAATTCCATAACGCAAGTTTTTATTGGTTTGTGTGTGTTGAAACATGTGTTGGTTCAGTATAGTCCTAACTTAAAATATTATTTTGTACTAAAAGCTGGACATCCGAATTAATTGTATTATCTGTTATTTATTTTTTAAATCATTATTTACTACCACGAAAGCAGCTGGATTAGTTTGTTTCTTATTATAAACAGCTGTTTTGTATAGAAATGGTTTTTAAATTCGTTCCTTGTTAATATTGTGGGGAAACCCCGATCTTTGACATTAGCTCACGCCATTAAGGGTCTGCTCCAGTAAACGAGAAAGCAACAGTGTATCTAAACAGTGCAATTTCTTGCAGCTGAACGCTATGACATTGCCTCATCTCAAACCATTTTATAAATCCATCTTTTGTAATTGAGTGCTGAAAAAAAAACTGAATATTCTTTCTAAAATTTCGGATCCGGCTTGCAAATTAATTTTCATTATTAATTTTGTATTGTGTTAGGAAAAAAATTCAAACTTTTTACTTACAAAATATCAATTAGGTACATAACAAAAGAAAACCATTTTTTAAATCTAAAATGCAAAACGGATGCTTATTGTAATTATGCTTAAAATGAGACTTTGCAAACAATTTTATGATAAAAAATAAACGAAATAAATGGTTTGAAATTTAACATTGCGCTTATGGGATAAAACCAAAGATGGCCGCCACTACAGCAGACCCTTAAGGATAAGAATTTCTGACATCTAAAACCTTATTGGAAAACTTCAAAATGAGACTAATTTTTTGACAAATCAAACATTAAATTTGGTCCACAAATAAGGGAGGAGATGTTTTCACAAAAAACTGCTTCACATATTATATACAAAGATGCTATAGCATAAAATGTTTGTAAGAAAACAAAAAACAATTGATGATACTTGCTTAGGCCTATGTAACATAATATCGGCGGTTCAAAGTAGACAAAAATGGCACCAATTTCAAAAGATACATAGGCTAAATGTAAAGAAAATATTGCATTTTCTAACTACTCGTTAGGTGTCTTCAGAACTTTTTCAAAATATTTAATCAAATTAGGGCTATATTCTCTTAATTCAGTCAACATTTTTATTTTGCTTATCAAAATCCCTCTTAACTTAGAATAACAAAAGGAGCCTATATTGTTTAAACGTATTGAAGTATAGCTCTTTTTTATCAAACACTGTCCTTACTAATTTAAAAAATATATTTACACAGAACTTTAATTGTTGCAAATATCGAAGACATAAAATTCTAAAGCTTGAGGGCCACAACATTTATAAGGATTCAACGCAAAATGAAAATTTTTATTGGTATATACCATGTCAAAAAGTACAGAGTTAAGCTAAAGCTAGCCATTCACGGTCCGATTTGTACGTCGACCGAGTTGGACTGCAAGTTGGATGCGTTTTACCACTCACGCTCCAACTTACCATCCAATTTACGATCCAACTAGCGTTTCCAATTCAGTCTTCTTTCCTTGTACATCGTAGCAGTTGTATCAAAATGTTTAGCAATTACTATATGCAAATAATAATTAAACTAAACAATCCAATATATTTTGACAGTACTTACAATCATCTATATTTTTTAATATAGTATACAACCGCCTATATTTTTCAGTATAAAAAGTTACCTATGTGTTTTCAATATAGCAGACAATCGCCTATATTTTTTGAATGTAGTAGACAATCGCCTATATTTTACGTTCTCACTATACTATATAGTATAGAGAAAGTATAGTGATCGCAAAAAAAATCAATGTTGAGATTTTTGTGGAAATATCCTTTTTGGTACTCCCTGAGTCCAAAAAAGTGGTTTTTACAAAATGTCTGTCTGTCTGTATGTATGTCTGTACGTCTGTATGTCTGTCTGCATATCTGTATGTATACAAAGCTAAAGAGAAAACTATTCAATCGATTTCGAAAAAATGTTCATCAAACATGTCAATTAGGCCTGCATAGATGAACGAAAAAAGTTTTTGAATAATTATGAAAATCAACCCCCTTTTTGGCCAAAAAAACCCCAAAAAATCAGTTATTTTTTTCAAACTGCTCTAATGATTTTGATAAAATTTTGCTTATTTGTAGCCCTTAATGTACCCTATCATACGCAAAAAACTGCATCTTTCTAAAAATTCTCATTTAGCTAATAATAATAACTGATTTTTGGGGGGATTTTGGCCGAAAAGGGGGTTGTTTTTCCAAAATTTTCAAATCCTTTTTTCTTGCATCTATACAGGCCTAATTGTCGTGTTTGGTACAAATTTGTTCGAAATCGTTCGAATAGTTTTCTATCTAGCTAATAATAATAATATTTATTGGTTAATCTCTTACTTTAATATCACCTCTCCTACCCCTACAATTATGAAGTCACAGTAAATCTGTTTAATAATTTAAATATGTGTGTGAGAAAGTATGTGCCACTTCCTGGTACTGTTTATTTTCAGTTTAGTAGACAATCGCCTATATTTTTTCAATATAGTAGACAATCACCTATATGTTTTTAATGTAATAAACAATCGCCTATATACTTTTTCAATATAGTAGTCAATCGCCTATATTGTTTCAATATAGTAGTCAATCGCCTATATTTTTTCAATATAGTCAATTGCCTATATTTTTTCAATATAGTAGATAATCGCCTATATTTTTTCAATATAGTAGTCAATCGCCTATATTTTTTCAATATAGTAGACAATCACCTATATGTTTTTAATGTAGTAAATAATCGCCTATATTTTTTCAGTGTAGTAAACAATTGCCTGTATTTTTAACCGACTTCAAAAAAAGGAAGAGGTTCTCAATTCGACATGTTTATATGCTTTTTTTCTCTTTATAATAAACAATCCCCTATATTTTGTCACTATACTTACAATTGCCTATATTTTTCAGTATACTAAACAATCGCTTATAACTTTTCAGTACACTAAACAATCATCTAAATTTGTTTAGTATAGGCCCTACTAAACAAATAAAAAACAATTACCTATGTCAACTCCTATAAAAGTGAGTGTACGTACGATCGTACGTGGAGTAACATTTAAAGAATAAATGAAAATATTCGTTTAACTTAAAATAAACTGCTGATTTCACCCATCATCTGTAATACGCAAACAAAACCTAGCGAAGATTATACTTTGGGGTAATGTTTACAACTTCAATCAGTAATATAGCTTATAATATTAATCTTATATATAAAATTCTCGTGTCACAATGTTCGTTCCCGTACTCCTCCAAAACGGCTTGACCGATTCTCATGAAATTTTGTGAGTATATTGAGTAGGTCTGAGAATCGGCTAACATCTATTTTTCATACCCCTTAGTGATAAGGGCTACGCCCCAGTGGCCCTCAAAGTTTCAATGTTAATCTTATGGAAGGTCAATCTTAAGGAAGAAGAAGAAAGATTTCTTTTGATTTTATCATGGGCACAAAAAACAGCTGTTCGTATGAAAAGCTTAAAACAGCTGATTTTGATCAACAACTGATTTGGATCAAAAACTGAATATAATTTTAGGTTAGGCATACAATGAACTTTTTTTTTTACAATGAACTAAAACACTTGGGCTAATTATTAGTATCAGGTTGATTTGTCTATCCGTGCAAAGCCGGGTCGGGCCAGCTAGTAACTTATATAAATCATTTGATCTATCAATATGAAATAAAAGGAAATTAAAATATAATATTTTTATCTTTCTTATATATATATAATAATATACATAAACACAAAATCTTAACAAATATTCTTAAATTTTTATATAGTCCACATAATTGTACACATTTACCGAGTTAAAAATCCCCGTCTGCTTAGTTAGGTAGGCCTAGATAAAGTGTGTTGTTTAAATAGTATGTTTTTTATAAATGAGGTATTTCTGATGTGTATCTTATTAATCCGCCTGTGATTTTCCACGGGGATTTACTTGTTTTTAAATATAGTAGACATATTTGTTCAATATGTTAAGCAATTATTTGCTGATCGCGCAACTACTGTGACGCGAAGATACTCATAAAGGTCGGGACACACATGACCGCACCGCACCACGGCCTAGTGATGGCCAACACACGGCGCGGCAGGGGAATAATCTAATGGAAACGTATTAAATAGTTCTAACATCACCGCACAGGGGGCGCGGCGTGTTTCCATTAGATTATTCCCCTGCCGTGTGTTGTCCAACTCTAGGCCGTAGTGCAGTGCCGTCATGTGTGTCCCGACCTTAAACATTTTTTGCATACATTGCAACACTTGTGTCCCACAAACACCTACTCTCCCGGAACAATTCAATAAATTCCAAAAACCCTTTATTATTCATTATTATAGACTTCTAATTAAAAAAGGTACAAAGTAGAGGGCCAAAAAGGAAGATCAAACAACAGCGAGATCAAAGTTTAAACTGACGCAATCGGACGATCACCCCACTCACAGTCCAACTCCGTCGGAAGTTGGAAGTCGGATCATCTTGTAGGCTGGTCTGGGACTCTGATTCGTCCGATCATCCAACTCGTCGTCCATCAGACCCATTCACGCTCCTACATCGGACATCGGACATTGAATCGGACCGTGAATGGCTAGCTTTAAAACGAGACTTAAGCTAGCCATACACGGTCCGATGTGTAGTCCGATTCAATGTCCGATGTCCGATGTAGGATCCGATGTAGGAGCGTGAATGGGCTTGATGGACGACGAGTTAGATGATCATACAAATCGGAGTCCCAGATCAGACTACAAGATTATCCGACTTCCAACTTCCGACGGAGTTGGACTGTGAGTGGGGTGATCGTCCGATTGTCATTTTAAACTTTCTTCTTGTTTGTTGTTTGATCTTCCCTTTTCCCCTATACTTTGTACATTTTTACTTCTATAATAATGGCTAGTAAAGGGTTTTTGGAATTTATTGAAATGTACCGGGAGAATAGGTATTTGTGAACACAAGTGATGCAATTTATGCAAACTGACATATTTGAGAGCATCTTCGAGTCGCAATAGTTCGAAAATAATTTCTTAACCTATTGAAAAATATAGGTGAATGTTTACTACACTAAAAAAAATTAGGCAGTTGTCTACTATATTTAAAAATATACGTGATTGTTTAGTAAACTGAAAAAATGTAGGTGATTGAAAGTATACTGACAAAATATATTGGATTGTTACTTTAGTATACTGAAAAATGCAGGTAATTGTTTACTAAATTGAAAAAATATAGGCGGTTTTCTACTATGTTGAAAAATGTAGGCGATTGAAAGTATACTGACAAATATAGGGGATTGTTTAGTATAATGAAAAATGCAGGTGATTGTTTACTAAATTGAAAAAATATAGGCGGTTGTCTACTATGTTGAAAAATGTAGGCGATTGTCTACTATACTGAAAATATATAGGGATTGTTTTCTATACTGACAAAAATATAGGCAGTTGTCTATTATATTGAAAAATATAATTGATTGTAAGTATAGCCTACTGACAAAATATAGGGAATTGTTTAGTCTAATTATTTTCATATAGTAACTGCTGGACATGTTTATACAATTATCACTATTTACAAGGAAAGAAGACTGAATTTTAATGATTTCTTGTCTTGGAGTTGAAAATTTGAGAACTATTTGAATAATGTAAATCAAAGTGTATTGCTATAGAAGTACTTTTAAAGAAGCCAGCGTGGTTTATATTTGTACTTAATTACATAGGCCTACATAGAGTTTGTACATTATAGTGTTATTGTTGATCATAATATAATTTCATAATTCTACTATTGTTGCTGATAACGGATTCCTGATCTTAAGACATTTGGAAGTACTAAAAATATTTACAAGTTTGGCAGTTTTAAAAGCATATTATTGTAAATAGAACTGATAGGCCTATTATTCATCGAACAAGGTAAATAAATACATTCACACAAATATACAAGTGCATGAGTAAGTATATTACGTATATTATAGATATTTTCGTAATTTTAGGCTATTAACCTAAAACTAAATGTAGAATTGGTTTAAAATGTTCCTTAACTGCAAAAAAAAATAAAAATAGAACATACATAAATAATTATATGTGTTTAGAATAACCTAACATTTAGAAATGTTTGAATAAACAAAAGCTTTAAATTTAAATTCAAGTAACTGCTTGCAAGAGTGAATAACAATTTTGGTAAACTAGTACTAAACCAATTTGTATTATCCTTTCAAGCCTTTCACTAGTTTTCCTAGCTAAACATTGAAGCAAAGTGAATAAATTTTAGCATATTATACTCAAATTATTAAAAGTATGCCTGACTTCTTAGATGTTTTAAAGTTTTTTATTTTATTTATATTGTAGCCCATCTGACATGAGAACCGAAAAAAGTTGTACAAGACAAAACAATATAAATCCAAATGAAATGATCAATTATTCCAAAACTAGTAAGCCCCCGTGAAAAATCACAGGTGGAGTAATTAGATACACATCAGATATACATAATTTATACAAAATATTATTTAAAAATAACACTCTTTATCTAGGGCTACCTAAAACTATGCTGACGGGGATTTTTAACTCGGTAAATTTAATGTGTACAATTATAAGGATTATAAAATGTAGGACTATTTAAAATGTTGTATTTATGTACGTTATTATATATTTAAAGAAAGGTAAAACTATTATCTTTTAAATGCTATTTCATATTGATAGATCAAATGATTTATATAAGTTGTTAATATTATAGTAAAGAAATTAATAATGGAATATATTTATATGTTATACAAAGATGTACGAATGTTTCCGAAGCTAAACAAATAGGTATTTCTTCTTTAAATTTGTATAAACAAATATTTTTATGATAAAAGGTTGTATTTATATACAGTTTATAGCCTCAAAGCAAATATTATAACTTATTTAGCATACTTTATAACTCATATTTTAAAATCAACAATAAGAAATTATAATGATTGAAGTTGTAAATATAACCCCAAATTATAATCTACACTGGGTTTGTTTAAGTACAGATGATAGGTGAAATCAGCTGTTATATTCCATAGTTTAAGTGAGGATATAAGCCAATTATATCCAGATGGCTGTGAATATGTTCCAATAATTTAAGAGACTAGGGGGACCCCTGCGTGCTCCGCACGCCAACCCTCAATGGAACCTTCTAAAAACAAATGTTATGTTTTATTTATAATAAAGTTATATGATTAATAATAATAACCTCAAAATTAAGATAATAAATAATGATAAGTGTTCAAAGCAAATTATTTCTTATATTTCATAACAGCAGTTATAATAATGGTTAAAAGAACCAGCAAGGCTCAGGTCTACACTTTAAAACCCTAACCTAAAATCTAGAAATACAAAAATAATTGCTTCAAATTTTGAAATCAGCTGTTAATGGAAATATTGGAACAGACAGCTATATATTATCGGTTCTTTTATTCAATTTATTGTTATGGTAATAAATGTAAATACATGTGTTGGTTTATCATTCTAGGCCTAACCTAAGAATTTTTTCCGACTAAATTTACAAATATTGAAATAAAAGAAGTTTTTATCGAAATGAGTTATTTAAGTGTAAAGTGTAGCTTTTTATCAGTAAAACAATTTTTTCAATCGGTTCAGTAGTGCCAGAGATTACCAAATACCCCCCTGCATACAAACAAACAAACAAACTTTACCTCTTTATGATATTAGTATAAATGTATGAAGAGTTAATAGGGCAGCCATACAACCTTCCAAAAATCACACTTTTAAGGTTTCTCTATGTGTGTGTCAACGTGTATCTTTTATAGGTTAATAAGTAGCAGATTTTATTTAAAAATATAATTTACTTTAACTATCATATTATTTTACAGAACAGCTGTTTTATGTTTTTAATATATTTATTTAATACCAAATGTTTTAATGTAAACTGCAGAACAGCTGTTTTATGTTTTTAATTTATTTATTTAATACCAAATGTTTTAATGTATACCCTACTGCAGAACAGCTGTTGTATGTTTTCTCATGTACAATTCTCATGTATTTCTTATGGGGATTTTTCGTTTTTCGGGGATCTCAAAAACCTCTTAGTTTTTAATTTTAGAAAAAAACTTATATTTTTCCCTCGTTCCTTGAATCGATATCTTTAATTTGACACCTCTCCCATCATCCTCCGATTTACCAAATTCCCACAATTTTGAATCTAAAATTTTGCTTACAGAATTATATATAAGGATTTCTTCGTATGAAAAATCCAGAATAATGTTGTTTTGCAAACTGTTATGACAAAAAATGTCTAAGATAGTCTACCACCAACCTAGGAATTTATCTCACGTCTTCTGTTATATTATGATCTAACCTTAACAGTTGGTCTGAGTGCAGCACTTCTTTCATCTATATAATAAAAATGAATTGTTGTTCCTTTGCAAGCGCATCACTTGAGAACGGCTGGACCAATTTGGCTATTTTTTTTTTAATGTTCGTAATAGTCCGAATTAGGTTTTTTTTATATAAAGAACATTTTTTAAACTTTCCCGGAAAACGTTCAAATTCGGGAAAAACTGAACATCGTTTTTCCTATGAACTCAAGACCGTAACTCATGAAAACAGCTATTCTAATAAAATACTTAGTAACACATGTTTGTCTGGATTCGTTACCATAGCAACTTCACTTAGCATTTATAATCAGTTTATTATTATTCAAAACCAACAGCTTTTTTAGGTTAGATTGACCACCAAAACAATCAAAAAAAATTGGTGGTTAGAGCAAACAAAAACAAAAAATCAACTAAAAACGCTTACTATATTTTAATTCAATTCAAACACTGGTTGATACATAATATATTTGTTTATACTGAAAAAACTGAAAATGTCCCATTTGTAAAGGTTTACTGTATTATCTATAAAGGTTTACAAACTATGAATCTAAATTTGTGTAGTAGGCATATACTCTTAAGTGGCATAAAAACCATTTTGGAATTCGATTACTTAAGTCAAGTAATGAAATGGAATAACTTTACTACCCTTTAAATTAAATCAAGCAATAGCAAAACATTGCTGGGTCAGCATGCTTTAAACTAGCATTACTAGTTTAAAATAAAGTGCAGTTAATGTTTTGTCTCTGTTGAGAGTAAACAATTATCAACTCCTATAAAATAGAGTGTACGTCTGTTCGTACGTACATACGTGAGTAACATATAATACAACAGCTGATTTCACCCATCATCTGTAATACTTTAACAAACCCAGTGTAGATTATATTTTGGGATTATGTTTACAACTTAAATCGTTAGACTAAGGTATAATTTCTTGATAGTTATAAGTTGATTTTTAAAAATAATATTAGTTATAGAACTAATGCATGCTATAATACACGTTATAATATTTGCTTTGAGGTTATAAACTGTATACAAATACAAACTTTTATCATTAATATATCCTACTAATCCTACTAATATTATAAATGTGAAAGTTTGTATGTTTGTTTGTTTGTTTGTTTGATTGTTTGTTTGTTTGACTGACAATCACGCAAAAAGTACTGGATGGATTTGAATGAAATTTGGCACACATATAGATCATGACCTGGAATGAGACATAGGCTATAAATAATTTTCATTTAAGGGTTGAAACAACCCCTAAAACAATAAATATATATTATTATACATCCATTAAAACTAGAAAGCTGGAATTTGATAGATTTATTTCTTACAAGGTACATATAAAATGTAAACTATATTTGCATTTTACACTGTGCTGCTAAGGGGTGAAATTGTAATAACAACCCCTAAAACAATACAAATTAATTATTATACTTCCCATAAAGCTAGAGAACTGGAAATTGGTACATTAATTTCTTACAAGATACATATAAAAAGTAAACCATATTTGTATTTTTCAGTGGCTGCTAAGGGGAGAAAATGTAAAAACAACCCCTAAAACAATATGAAATAATTATTATACTTCCCATAAAGCTAGAGAACTGGAAATTGGTACATTATTTCTTACAATACATTTATAAAATGTAAACCATATTTCCTTTTATTCACGTGCTTCTTAGGGGTAAAAATGAGATAACAACCCCTAAAACAGTACGAAATAATTATTAGGCTATACTTCCCATAAAGCTAGATAGCTGGTAATTTGTAAATTTATTTCTGACAAGGTACATATTATAAAATGTTAACTATATTTGCATTTTACACTGTTCTGCTAAGGGGCGAAATTGTAATAACAACCCCTAAAACAATACAAATTAATTATTACACTTCCCATAAAGCTAGAGAGCTGGTAATTTGCACACTTATCAAGGACCTATGGCAATGCAATATTAATTTTGTTGGGTGTAATAAGTGAGCACTGATCATGGTCACGAGAACACGACGTGATTTTCACCCTTTTAAAACGTCTGATTGATTTGAAACTTTGCATAGTAAGTGAGCACTGATCATGGTCCCCAGAACACGACGTGATTTTCACCCGTGTCAAAAAATCGGATTGAATTGAAACTTTGCACACTTATCAAAGACCGATGACAATTCAATATTAATTTTGATGTGTGTAATAAGTGAGCACTGATCATGGTCCCGAGAACAAGACGTGATTTTTTTAATGTCTGATTGATTTGAAACTTTGCACACTTATCAAGGACCTATGGCAATGCAATATTAATTTTGTTGGGTGTAGTAAGTGAGCACTGATCATGGTCCCCAGAACACGACGTGATTTTCGTCCTTTTTTAAAACGTCGGATTGATTTGAAACTTTGCTCACTTATCAAGGACCTATGGCAATGCAATATTAATTTTGTTGGGTGTAGTAAGTGAGCACTGATCATGGTCCCGAGAACACGACGTGATTTCACCCTTTTCAAAACGTCTGATTGATTTGAAACTTTGCACAATTAATTATCAAT
>JAGFPH010000640.1:226892-237412 GCA_018207615.1 Philaenus spumarius
TTCTTCACTATAATATTAATAACTTCTAAATCATTTGATATATCAATAAGAAATAAAAAGCAAGTAACTTAAAAGATAGTATTTTTATCTTTCTTTAAATATATAATAACGTATGTAAATAAAAATGTTTAACAAATAGGCCTACAGTTTTATAATCCTTACTATTGTACACATTTACCGAGTTAAAAATCCCCGTCAGCATAGTTAGGTAACTTATTCCTACATAAGTAGGCCTTAATGTTGTTTTTAAATAGTTTGTTTTTAATTGGTGTATTTTTTATGTGTATATATCAGCCTGTGATTGTTCGCGAGGGCTTACTAGTTTTTAAAATCTTGTGCTACAAAATCACATTTTTCTAACCGTTAACTTTACTTAATGTTTACTCTAATTACTGCACTCTAAATATTATTCCTTGCAAATTGAGTCCAAACACGGTACAATTGTGACAACTCTAAGCGGTTTTACGGTCAGTAGGTTACAAAATCATAAATTTGACTTCTTATAAATGGTTATTGACATTTTATTTGAATTGGCACGATCACAATAACATATAATTAGATCAATTCTAGTAGGTAGTGATTTCAAACGGTTGCAAAACACAAAGAAACTAAATTAGAATCAATATAACAGTGAACGCATACTAAGAGTAAAATACAAATAATTACAAATTCCTTTTGCAATTTTTTGTTACTGTACAATAACTAATAAATCAATAAAATAATGTTATAAAACTAACACAAGTAGTCAAGTAGTTGACAAAGTAGTCAAATTTATGATTTTGTAACTTACTGGCCGTAAAACCGCTTAGAGTTGTCACAATTGTACCGTGTTTGGACTCAATTTGCAAGGAATAATATTTAGAGTTCAGTAATTAGAGTAAAAATTAAGTAAAGTTAACGGTTAGAAAAATGTGATTTTGTAGCACAAGGGCTAGTTGTTGGTGATTAATAGGAGAACCATTAAGCAGGTAGGCCGTGTGAGTGTGTCTGCGCGTGTGGGGGCGAGAGTCGATTTTTTACTTAGAGCGCACGTCTGTTCGGACAAAGTATAACAGATATCTTATGTTAGTTTAGCGCCAGGTACAAGAGTATATAAAGGAGTGACAAAGAGTCGAGCTCTCAAACAAAAAAGGCCCATATTCTTTGTCCGCCTTTACATAATATTTTTGTGGTCGACCCTTCGAAGAATCCGGACTCTCTGACTTACTTTCTCAAAGAGAAAGTATGTTTTGAACATGTTTTTTATAAGTTTTCTCATCCGATGTGAGAATAGTTTAATTTTTATAAACTGGCCATACTTCCAATCTCACTACTTTTATGGGCCGAAACTGTTCGATCAGGGAGTTTACCTTGTTTTTTACATTTTTGTTTTGGTAGGATAAATATTCAATAAACATTCAACTAATACATAATTTGTAATTGCCTATCCACCTACAAATTTATTTATCAAATATACAGTCGATCGTATCGTTGGCCAACTTAACGAAAATGTTATCATTTTGTAATTTTACTGTTTCTTTTGTTTTAGAAAATGGAATTAGAAAATCTTCCAAAAGAAATAATCGTGAGAATTCTAAACTATCTTCCACTTCAAGACATTATGACATTAAACCTTTTGAGTCCAATATTTGATGAATCCATCCAGCTCCTCGGGCTTCAATTAAAACGTAAAATATTAACTTTTGTTACGGATACTAAAGATACTTGTTCTGAAGCTTTAGATCTAATCTCCTCACTCCCTGACAATACTGATTGTATTGCCCTGAAATTTTATGTTGAGAACAATCAGATGACACATTCTTTGAGGTAGGTACTTCGTGCTGTGATTCATTTTTGCCTTATTAGAATTTCCGCCATAAGAATAATGTTAAAAAAAACATTTTCTATTTTAATTTTTCCTTTTAACTAATTGTTTAAGGTTTATTTTAAAGTACAAATGCATGAGAGAGGATTTGTCCTTTTTTATCACCGTACATCAAAAGGAAAACACGGCAAAAATCACGAGTCAGTCCGCCTATAATGATTTTTTCCGGAACGAATAAACCTTTTGCAATGCAATTTTACAAATATAGAAAGGCTAACCCTCATGTTCCAATAAAGGTGCAGCAACACTGGTACCTGACCAAACTCGAACCCATTCCATACTAGATCTGTGGGAGATGCGACACTACCACCTGTCCAAAGTCACCTGACTATAGTCCTGAATAGAACCAGTTAATTCCCAGAAGCGAGGGCAGAATGTCGAAAGTGGCGTTGCTTCTTGTTTTGGAATCTGATTTTGAATTTGATGTTGTGACTAAAGTTCAGTGTGTGTCGATCGTCCCATATGTCAGTGATAGGTTGTAATTTGAAGATTTTCACAAACTTTTTGAAAAAATTACCGATGAGCAGTTCCAGAAATATTTCAGGTTGACCAGGGACCAGTTTTTCTATATCAGTGTATAGAAAACAACAAACTGTATATCTGTAAACAAAACACAAAACACACACTCGTGAACAAAACACACATTTCAGGCAGGACATTGGTACAGTAGATTAACTGGCTATATGCTGGAGGTAAGTGAAGACAATCTCAGTTGATAGCAGAACGATCACAATCAGTTGAATCACTAGAAGGACCATTGAATTGTGGCCAGGCCACGTACGCTAGAGGTGGTAAAATCGACGTAGAGGGGACTTGAGTCCTGTCCCGGCGGATCCCAACCGTAGCCAGGTCACCTACGCAAATTCCGTTCACCACAACCATTGACATGCAAAGGGTAGGTCCGCTCTGGTCAGTCTGGATAGGTCCCAATGTCACCGCGCCTTAAGGAGATCAAACAATCATGCATTTTGGAGAACCAAAGTTTTACCAAATAAACATTTCACGACACAGTGGAAGAAATATTGTTTAAAAAGCTTTATTTGAGGAGACAAAAATATTTTTCAAACATTTTGTGCTAAAGCTGAAATTCTTTATAATTTGCGGAGATAGAGGCACATGAGAAGAGGGGTTTTAGTGGAGATGCCACATTCTGTGTCAATGTCTCCCGTACCCCAAAACTCAACCCACCATCCCAAAGATGAATCTACACCACACTAAATTCCACCAACCACCACAAAATTACTGCACTGTTCATCCCCATATCTTTACTTTACTTTCTACTCTAAAATGTTTCCAAAATTTAAAAAAAAGTCCAAATCACATTTTTAAACCTAACTTAAAATTAGGGAAAATCATTTAAAACATTCTAAAAATGAGAGCCGTCTCCATCCGTTACTTCCCAACTCCTATCCCATCCCTCTCCCTTCCCTAGGTGTAGTTTTGCACCTAACAACTCTCACAACTTAGCAAAATTCCTAGCTCAGCCTATGTCATCTCCTTTCAACGCCTTTACTCACACTTTCAGGAAAACTATAGATATATTTCGCTAACAAAATTATAAACATTGTGTTTTTTTTCATCCGAGTTCAGTTTGATAATACTGTGGCAGCACCTTCACTAGTTCAAACCCCAATTTATTCCTGCTATGAATATTTTTACTAGTTACATTAAGTGTTGCTGTTAACATTACCATAAGACGTCCTAGTGAATTTTTAAATGACGAAGTGTATCAATACATTCCACTACTCATACTAATATCAGAGTGTGTAATAATCTGTTTGCATTTGCTTCGCCGCTATAACTCCACAACCAACCCCGCAGCAGTGAGAATTTTGAAGAATATTGCACAATGTTAAGGAATCTTCCAAAAGGTTTGAGAATGTTCTAGTCGGTTCTGGACCATCAAAGGAACTTCGTTCCAAAATGTTCGAGAGCCTACTACACTCGATTCCACGTTCACCGTTCAGTACAGGTCTTACTGGAGAATAGACATGCTACTACCATTACAGCGAACATCACGTTTATTATCATGCGGGTTACGTCAACTGACCGAGCGTTGCATGGGAGTTGATGTTTTTTAGTTGGCTAGTATCGCTGAGACTGTCGTATGGATAGCATGGCTTATGGGCACTCTGTACTGCACGGTGAACATGGAATAGAGTGTAGAAAGTTTTAGTATCTGAAATTGGGCTATGAAGCTAAAGATCTAAAACTTGGCACATGTTACTCTTAAGTTAGGAGAGCTAAGAGAGAAAACAATAACGTTTCGATTACTTAAGAACTAAGGTGTAAAATATTGTTTGTAGAAAATAGTTTAGGTTGAATGTTCGTGAAATGCACCTCAAACTGACTGAAGTTGTGGTTTTCGCGCTTATTGTCTCATAACTGATGATGATATAGGAAAGGCTAAAATGGGAAACATAGATTGAATTGTACAAACTCGCTTTACATTTTTGGGCCAGTGAACTAGCAATACCCGATATTTCTTTCATTCATATCTGCGAGTTAATCCGCGGGTACTCTGGTACTCCTGCTAGTTAACTAGACAAATACTTCTACCACGCAGCCGAACCGCTGACGTGAGTTGAGCGAATTTCCAAAATTAAGTTTACATGTTTTAGAATGTCAACCAACTATTTGGGAAATTTATCTACTCACGAAGAGGCTGGAACGAAATATATTAGTTGAATTAGTTTGCACCTAAGTCTCCAGCTTTGACTCAAGCTCTCCTTCATTCAAATCTCAGCGGAAAAACTCGCTTTGCGCCAAACCGGGTACTTTTATAGTATTTTACGTTTTGATCGATTTTGGGGGAGCAAGTTTTGATCGATTTATAAGGTTTTGTAAAAAAACTAAATGTTCAGGATAATATTCTACATGAATTTTTTTAGATAAAACCCTACAAAAGTTTCATTCTAGTGCGGAAAATCTAAAGAAAATGTTACTTCCTGTCAAAAACCCCGCTTTCGGTTGTTGGATTTTTTATCTAACGAACTCATCCGCGTGACTTCTGACAACCAACGTGTGTACCAAATTTGGACCAAATCGGACATAAAATGCGGCTGCTAGAGTGCGAACACATTTTATACATACGTAAATATATATATTAAATTTCTAACGACACCCCAAAACGCGTTCTATAGACCATGATCGGTGCTCATTTACCGACCTTAGGTCTCACATAAGGGTCACTGCAATAGCTCATCTTTCCTATGGAAATTCGCTAATAAACGTGGGAAATAAATGTTAAGTCAAGTTTGGAAACAACCCCTAAAACAATAAATATTTATTATTATACATTAAGACTAAAGAGCTGGAAATTTGAACTTTTATTTCTTACAAGATATATAGAAAAAGTAAACCATATTTTTATTTTGTAGCGTCTTGATCAGGGGGTGAAAATGCGACAACAACTCCTAAAACAATACAAATTAATTATTATACTTCCCATAAAGCTAGAGAGCTGGAAATTGGTCAATTTATTTCTTACAAGATATGTATAAAATGTAAACCATATTTACATTTTACACTGTGCTGCTAAGGGGTGAAATTGTGGTAACAACGCCTAAAACAATACAAATTAAATATTATACTTCCTATAAAGCTAGATAGCTGGAAATTTGTACATTTATTTCGTACAATATACATAGAAAATTAAACAATATTAGAGTTTTTGAGTAAAATGTATAACAATACATTTTAATTACTTATTTCTTAAATTGTAATATGAAAAAATGAACCAATCGCAATAAATAAACTGAGGATAAATTACTTGCGGTCAAAATGTAGTTCTACCCTTATATATTAAAAATCGTAACTATTAATACCTGTAGAGCTAGATAACTGAAATTTGGTAAATATTATCATTAAAGTTATATTTGACTAGGGGAAACCACTGCGTGCTCCGCACGCCAACAACGTTGGGACCTTCTATATACATAATCGTGCTATGATTTCTTTATAATAAAGGTGTAGGATTAATAATAACCTCAAAACTAAGATGGTAAATAATGTTAAATGTTCAAATTAAATTATTTCGTACATTTTATAACAGCAGTTATAATAAAGGTTAAAAGAACCATTAAGGCTCAGGTCTACACTTTAATAAAAACCTAACATAAAATTTACAAAATAAAATGTTTGAAATTAGCTGTAAATGGAAATATTAAAGCAAACAGCTGTTAACTGTTACTTTATTCAATTGGTTGCTATGGTAACAGATGTCAATATATGTTTTGATTTATCAGTCTAGGCCTAACCTAAGAATTTTTCCCGACTAAATCTACAAATATTGAAATAAAAAAATGTTTTTATCGAAATAAATTATAGCCTATGTTACTCAGGAATAGTGTAGTTTTTTATTATTAAAACTATTTTTTCAATCAGTTCAGTAGTTTTAGAGATTGAACAAACAACAACAAACAACACATACAAACAAAGAAACAAACAAAAAAACAAACTCTACCTCTTTATAATATTAGTATAGAAAAAGGAAAACCATTTGAATTTAAATTACATGCATCTAAGGGTAAAATAGGCAATTACAACCACCACTTGATTGACAATGTAAGCCAAGATATTAAATTTTTAACATAAGGCACAGGTAGACTGCTTGCGCTTCAAAACATGAAACAATGATAGATTTGGACAAAACTCATTATGCAACGGATCTTTGGACCGTGGATGAAGCCACGGGTACCTGTTAGTTGTATATAAATTTAACTTTAAATTGAAACTGTTGTAAAGCTATGACTAAACGAAAATAGGCAATTAATGCAAACAAAATCCATCTTGGAGTAGAAACAGCTGGCGCAAACTATTTGCAGTCACAATTTTATAACAAAACGACTTTAAACTTTTATGACATAATTAATTGTATGGGTAAACAATTAATTATTGATTCATTTATTTTAAATACGTGTTATAAACATTAAGTCCTTTGTCAGTCTTTTTAATTTAACAAACAAGGCTTGGTTAACCAATATAGGAGTGAAAAGCACGGTCTTTGTTAAATTATTGTAACGAATGATAAAACCAGAGAAACTAAAAAGTTATGTAACAGTCACGTCAGTTAGTTCGCGTACCAGGCACTTGATACGCTCGACACTGACGGCAAAATTATGTAATAAAAGGTCGTTGATGTGCGGCCTGTTTTTAGCTAATAAACGTAATCATATTTATTACCATGAGGCTCCGCACCCTGCTCGCTTCGCTCGATAGCCCCCGTGGGGACTCGCATCGAAGTAAATACAAACAGGTTATTTTATACCCTACTATTAAATTCTAATATGGTTTATTTATTTTTAATTAGGATGTAACATAGTGGTTTCTTATTTTTTAAATTCCTTAATTTATGAAGGGAAAAGCATAAAAAACAACATTTTTTATAGGGGTTGTTACTACATTTTCACCCCTTAGCAACAAGCGACAAAATGTCAATCTATGATACTTTGTTTATGTATGTTGTAAGAAATAAATGTACAAATTTTCAGCCCACACACTTTAAAGAAAATATAACAATTAATTTGTATTGTTTTAGGGGTTGTTACACTGATTTAAATAAAAACCCCGAACCACAAAACAAGGAAAAAAACAATAACTAAACAACTAAATTGTAAGTTATGTTTAATACGTTACCCTTATGTACATTTCGATGACATGGTCATCATCCTCAGAGGGTTTTAACACTACTTGAGTCAACACTACTTAGCAGCACGCGTCAAAATGCAAATCTAGTTTACTCTTTCTATGTATCTTATAAGAAATAAATGTACAAAATTTCAGCTCTCTAGCTTTAAGGAAAGCATAACAATTCATATTTATTGTTATAAGGGTTGTTATCACATTTTCACCCCTTAGCAGGACGCGACAAAATGCAAATCGAGTTTATTTTTCTATGTATCTTGTAAGGAATAAATGTACATAATTTCAGCTCTCTACCTTTAAGGAAAGTAAAACAATTATTTTTTAGGGGTTGTTCCAACCCTTAAATCAAAATTAATTGTAGCCTATGTTACCGGTACTCAGAGATATTGTAGCTTTTTATTAGTAAAACTATTTTTTCAGTTGGTTTAGAAGTTCCAAAGAGTACCCCCTATATACAAACAAACAAATTTTACCTCTTTATAATAATTAGTATAGATTTCCTGGTTTTATGTTGATTTTGCTGTACACAGTAAAATGGCAATTAATAAGTACGTACATTATAAAAAATAATTTTATTTTACTTTATTTTCATACTTTTTTAACAAATAAATATATTTTAATTGTCTTTGTTTTTTTCGTGTCAAGTCGCATCTTCTTTATTTTCTGACTGAAGTTTCCTCAATAACACTTTGTCACAAATTATTGTGTCGACTTCTTCCTCCAGATAATAATTTGTAAAAGAGGTCCGGGGACAGTCGTTATTGTATTCTAACTTTACTATATTCAATACTTTTTTATATTAATATTAAAAGATGTAAAACATTTTTGTTTGTATATGTAGGGGGTAATCTCTGGAACTACTGAACCGACTGAAAAAATAGTTTTACTAATAAAAAGCTACACTATCCCTGAGTAACATAAGATATAATTTATTTTGAAACACATTTTTTATTTCAATATTTGTAAATTTGATCGGAAAAATCTTAGGTTAGGCCTAGACTGATAAACCAACATACATTTCTTGAATGTATTTGCATTCATTACCATAGCAACCAATTGAATAAAATAACAGACAGCTGTTTGCTCTTATATTTCCATTAACAGCTGATTTCAAACTTTAAAGCAATTATTGTATTTCTAACTTTTAGGTTAGGTTTTTATTAAAGTGTAGACCTGAGCCTTGCTAGTTCTTTTAACGTTTATTATAACTGCTGCTATAAAATATTCCAACTAATTTGATTTGAACATTTAACATTATTTACCCTCTTAGCTTTAGGGTTATTATTAATCCTACTCCTTTATTATAAAGAAAACATAACATGGTTATGTGTATAGAAGGTTCCAACGGGGTTGGCGTGCGGAGCACGCAGGGGATTCCCCAAGTTCTTAAATAAATACACACATAAATATAAGTAAATTATATAAACTGTTAATAATCTATTGCTTAAACGCTTATATATTCACCAAACATGTAATCTTATTTTTCAGATTGGCTTTAAAATCGTTGACGGTCATATCAAACAATTTACGCTTATTGGATATCGGCCAGAAGAAATGTCAGGACTTGGATGATTTTGGAAATAAAAATTGTCTCATCATAAACATTTGGCTCGACTACGCAAAGTACGTCATAAACATTTACAACTCGGTTTTGCAAATGAAAGATGACTTTTTAGAAGGTCGAAACACCACTACTCATACCCAACTCTTAAACATGGTTGGGGAAGGAGTCAAGCTAGCACAGGAAATATACGGTTAATCCAATTGTTACATTTTGTTAATATTTTGTTCAAATTTAAATTTGTTATTTACAGAATTGGTGTATTTGTTGTTATTATTTTGGTGGTTATTTACCCAACCGTAGGTATACTGACAATGAGTGCGAAAACATAAAAAAACTTTGGCAAAAGTTTACAACACGACACCTCGTCGTAATTGCGAGAACGGTAACACTGATTCACTGACATTAATTTGAGGCACTTCCCGTAATCGGACCCCCCTCAACTTTATACTTGAATTAAAGCTCTCGACGAGAAACTTTGGGGAAAATTGCCAGATTTTAACATGTTTTTATTTTTGAAACAACTTTTGGGAGGGAAAGGTTTTTTTAAATTTTTTTCATTTTTTTCACTTAGAGCGCGTTTAGTAAGAAAGCGGTAAAAGATAGAAAAAAATGTTAAATACAAAAGTTGAAAATTTAATTTCAAACTGACTATTTTCCATCAGATTTAAGACCCAATCATCCATTTAGCCGCTATTCACCAGAGAAGGAGCTCCGGCACACAATCCTTCAAATTTCCCATGTTAATCTTATGGAGATAATGTTTAATGAGTTTGAGTCAGCTGCCAAATAAAACAGCTGATTTATGCTCGGTTACCTATGTACAAACGAGCCAAAGATAAACGAGATTCTTTAGCGAATTATCCAACTGCGAGCGAAGCGAAGCTGCCATCTGAGGCCGAAGGCCGAGGCGGGGTTGGGACGCGAATCGTCCAGGGGCAGAGCTCCTAGTTTTTAATAAGGATGTAACATAGTTTTTTCTTATTTTTAAATTCCATAACGCAAGTTTTTATTGGTTTGCGTGTGTTGAAACATGTGTTGGTTCAGTTACTTTAAATGTGCAATTCTTGTATCTATCTTTGTATTTTTATATCCTTGTATCTGTCACGGATCTCGAAAACGGCTCTAACGAATTCAAAGAAATTTTGTATTTAGGTGTAGTTTTGATTTTTAAGTAAACCCATATACAGTAGTTGTATTTCGTGTAAAAACGCAATTTTTTAAGAAAATCTAATTTAAAAATTGAAAAATTTTAACAAGGGGTCTTATGGGTTGCCATGTTGGTTACAAAATAACAACGAAATAGTGAATAAACCAATCAAAACAGCTGTTTATAAACAAGCCATGAGATTGAATACTATCCAAAAACAGCTGTTCATTGGATAGTTTTTAATTACTGTTAAAAACAAACTAATTTATACTGTTTTAGCACGTTAGGATTAGAATAAA
>JAGFPH010000640.1:238113-252208 GCA_018207615.1 Philaenus spumarius
CCCCCCCCCCAAACCTCTCCTAAACTTTCGAATTTTTGGAAACCCTTTCTTAGCAAGCACCTAGGGCCCTAGAGGAAGCTACATACCAAATTTCGTTCCAATCCGTTCAGTGGTTTTGGAGAAATCGTAATTTAGTAACTTTGACCCCCTTATCCCCCCTAAGATTTCGCATTTTTAAAACCCTTTCTTATCAGCACATACGGCCCTAGAGGAAGCTACATACCAAATTTCATTTCAATCCGTTCAGTAGTTTTTGAGAAATCGTGATCAGTGAGTCAGTGGATTTGACTTTTATACATGTAGATATAGTAGAGCGTGACGGTAAAATGCGATCCACCGCCCTCAAAAGTTTTTAGACGTGGTGCGCCTACAGAAGTTTTCACTTCAAAAATATCATTTCTAAACAACCTTCAAAAAAAGTTATAAATTGTTTTAAAAAATAGTAAAACTCTGGCAAAACTTCAGATGAATTGTTTGTATAACCTCATATTTTGTTAGTTTACAAGGACACACTGAGTTTAAGCTAAGAGTAAATAATTATCTAAAAAATAGAACAAATACCAAATTGTCTTTCATCATAAACCCCACTACGTTTTAAAATAATTAGTCATGATCTTCTTTCCACGAGATAAAAGCCGATTACACGGAACTTGTAAAACAACAGCTGAGTTAAAACCGACAATTTAAGTCCACCAACCAAGCGTCAAGTGGTTTCAACAATTGAGCAAGTATTAGAGGGGGAACAGCTGTTATCTCGCTTCATTCTGGCTCCAGAAGCCGTCTGCGCAAGTCGTACGTAACAGCGGTAATTTCTACTTTGCATCAGCCGTGAAACAAGCTATCTTCCATCGTGTTACTCGCGTATCGTTTTGCATTTAATTTGTGACTTATTGTAATCAAATGAATTTAAAGACGTTTCGAGAAGTCATTTCCTTCTGATATTTAAAGTGTGATTTCGGTTGTGGTTGTGTTAAAATATTGACTGTTGGTTATTAACAGTTTTTATAAAACTTTAATAATTATTATTGTTTTAGTTACAAAGTGTTGGACTCAATCGGTTGAACTCAGTACGGTAATACAGAGTTATTTTTATATTGTAATGGTAAAAGGCGTTTCTTTTCTTGGCAGAATTCTTGGTAAGTGTTAATTTATTATTTAATTAAACTTAAAGAACTTTCATTCTTCTTTTTATGTCTGCAACCTATTTTTAAATTATTATTTTTAAGACTACCCATGGTTATGCGATTAAGAAATAACAAAAAGTAAATGTTTGTGAAGTGTAGCCCTATAACATAGTATGAGAAATTACTGTCAACGTTTTTTGTCTATATCTGTGAGTTAGGCACCTAAAGGATTGGTTTCTGATAAAAACTAATGTTAGAAACCTGTTTCAAACACCAAATCTAATATTGCACTTTGTACTGATAAGATCGGAATTTAAAACCAATGTTGGAATAAACCATGTTTTTTCTTTCCCAATTTTAAGACTTTATTGCATGTAATATACAAGCCTAAATTGCCAACATCTTTTAAAAAATTTAAATTACAAGAAATAATAATGGTAGAACATCAATTTTCAGAAGAAATTGTTCTGTAATTAACAATTATTAGCATGTACGTATCTTCAAGGATATTTCTTATTTTCATTCAATCATAAGAATACACAAAATGTGTTAGCCATCTTCCCAAAAGCCAGTTTAATTGTAAAATTATTAGTGTTAATAACTCCTATCTTGAGATAAAATACTTAAATGTGTACTATTTGATAGGCAATCTAGTAAAATTACAAACATCTTGTAAAAATTCAAATTAATTGTGTTCAAGAAATAATAATGATAGAATAACAATTTGCAGAAGAAATTATTCTGTAATTAACAAAATTATTAGCAAATGTATCTACAAGGCTATTTCTTATTTTCATTCAATCATAATAATACACAAAATGTGATAGCTATCTTCCCAAACGCCAGTTTAAATGTAAATTATTAGGGTTATAACTGCTATCTTAAGATAAAATCCTTAAATGTGCCTTATTTATTATATAAATTATATCTGCTAGGATATAATAATTTAATATTATATCCATTGTGTAATAGGTCTTCTTCGCATTTACTCTAATCACCTATTTATAATAATGAGAAATTTTAAAACTCAAACTGAAAAATTAAAACTTAATTTCAGTATTTAACATTTTATATTTAGGTTCTGTATAATATATTCTGATTGACACAATACACTAAGTTATAAAACCCATTGACTAACATTTAAAATACAGTACTGTATCCTACTTCCAGTAGGCTATAATAGGCTACTAGTTTTACCCTTTTGCATTTAAACAACAACAAAAATATCGTTTGCACTTCATCGACACAGTTTAATGATCTCTTAAAACATTTTATCAACTACTCTTAACATTCAAGGTCAAGTTCTACTTTAAAACATAATTGAATTATTAAAGATTTAGAAATTAGTTTGCATTTCGTTTAAAATGTATTATTATAGAACTAATACAAAATAAATACAAGCAGTATCTTTATCTTACATGAACCCTATACAATACCTAATATAACCAAACAGAAATACAACAAATTAAAATGTCTATTGACCTCCATATATATCTATCTATATCTATCTATATAAAAGCGAAATGGCACTGATTCATTCATCAGCAGAACTAAAAATCTACTGAACCAAATGAGTTCAAATTTGGCATGCATGTTCAGTTGGACCTTTAGACGCGCACTAAGAACGGATTTTGAAAACATCCCAAAGATACGCCCAATATTCGCGTTTTTCTAGCGATTTGTTGCGTTTTCTCAGCTTTTTCGAGAACTAATTGGCAGAAAATGTTGAAATTTGGTACTTAGGTTCGTTTAAGGCCTAAAAGTAGTCTGTTAAAAATGTTTGAGATTCTCCCAAAATTACGCCAGAAATAGGCGTTTTTGCATTTTTCCTTGCGTTTTCAATGCGTTTTTTATCATCCTCAAATTACGCCCGAACGGATTGGAATGAAATTTGGTATGTAGCTTCCTCTAGGGCCTTAGGCGCTCTCTAAGAAAGGGTATGAAAAATTTCGACATTTTAGGAGGGGTTTGGGTGGATCAAAGTTACTAAAATCATAATTTCAGATCTTTTATTATTATGACAATAGTGCTTTTATTATTTAAGATCTATATATATAAAAGCCAAATACCACTCACTAACTGAACACTTCAAAAGATTACAATTACGTTAAAAAGACTGAAAATACTAACCACCACGGGCAACGCCGTACGTGTCAGCTAGTATGTATATATTATTCTTTCACATAATGTTTTGGTATATCTTTAACGAATTATACAATGCAAGCTATAAAACGCATTTTCTTTAAACTGAAAACTAACTTAACTATCGGTACCACCAGTAACTGGCACATACTTTCTCACAAACATATTTAAATTATTAAACAGATTCACTGTGACTTCATATTTGTATTAAAGTAGGAGAGGGGATACATTAAAGTTGGAGAGTAACTAATAAATATTGTTATTAATATTAGCTGAATGAAAATTTTTAGAACGATGCTGTTTTTTGCATATGATTGGGTACATTAAGGGCTACAAATAGGCCAAATTTTATCAAAATCATTAGAGTCGGTTTTTCATTTAAAAAATAATAACTGATTTATTGGGGTGTTTTTGCCAAAAAGAGGGTTGTTTTTCAAAAACTTTCAAAACCTGTTTTCGTGCATCTCTATACAGTCTGCATAGATGCAAGGAAAAAAGTTTTTGAAATTTTTTTAAAAACAACCCCTTTTTGGCCAAAAACTCCCAAAAATGAGTTATTATTATTAGCTAAACGAGAATTTTTTTTAAAATTCGGTTTTTGCATATGGTAGGGTACATTAAGGGCTACAAATAAGACAAATTTTATCAAAATCGTTAGAGATGTTTTTTTATAAAAATGTAATAACTGAGTTTTGGGGGGGGGGTTGGCCAAAAAGGGGGTTGTTTTTCAAAATTTTTCAAAACCTTTTTTCGTGCATCTATATAGGCCTAATTGACATGTTTGGTGCAAATTTGTTCGAAATCGATAGAATACTTTTCTCTCTAGCTTTGTATACATACAGACAGACATTTTGTTTTGCGATCACTAAAAGTAAAATTTTATTCCTACTGGAAACGACGCATTGGTTTTTAATTTTAATTAAACCTATTTTCTTCTAACAAGTGCCTAAAACAATATTCATTAAGCTACTTTGGTTTAGTTTTTTTTTTTACCATATCAACAAATTATTTTTACCTTTGGTAATGATTTACCAAATATCACAGAAACTCAGTTGTAAGTAAGCGTACCTTGAACATAACTTATCTGATTGCTTAGACTTTTGCAATCAGTGTTCTGCCCCAATTTGAAAGAAAAAAATAGCGTGAGCATGGCCTGGGAAGGCAGTGCTGAGCAACAGTTTTCTCTCAGTTAGATTATAGGTATAAAGCTAAATCATTAGACCTATATGTAAACGCCTTTATAATATAGTATTATATACATATACATTAAGGCAACTGGGTAATTTTAAAATTGGGTCGCGAAGATCAAGGAGGCGTATATTTTTTGTAATATTATATAACCTAAATAATGGGGTGGAAATATTTTGAGATATTCCATATTATAATATTACGTCCGTGGTTTGATTTTCTCTTCTAAATGTTCCTTATCCAACCAATGTTTGTGTCGGACGGCGGGTTACCTAATATAATTTTATTCAAATGACCTGAGAAAGTTATGGCAATGCTTTTAGCAGAATATCAAGTGCTAACCAGCCAGGCAAGCGCCTACAAAGAGGGCAGAATACTGCATTTAAAATGTCCGCTGCATAGTGGAATCTCCCATCACCGCCCCTATATAGAAGGGTGAGGTTAATGCGCAGTAGGGGATGTGTCCGTGGGAAACGCTCAAAATAAATTACTATGTCACCTCAACTTCTCCTTCGATATGGGATAAGCGCATTAAAGATGATTCCAATACGAACATAGTCGAAGCCTGTTGAAACAAGATTTCTTTAGAAATGAAGATTGATGGTAAATGTAATGGAAATTTCTTATAATAGATTCACTGAATAGTCTTGACAACAAGTCTTATGTTTTAGCAATATTAAATCTGTAGAGCATTCAGCATTATAAAAAGAATTGATTTTTGATTAAAATAACTTTAGTACTGCACAAAAATATATAATGTATTACACTCAAAGTTTTAACAATCACCTCCGAGCAAGGCTCAGTCTCCCGGTATTTAAAATAAAGCTAGTTAAAAGTGCAAATTCATGTTTGCCTCATTTCAAAGTACTCTCTCTTCCGGCTGAATAAGGGGTTTGTGGTAATTCACCCGGTTCTTGGTAAGCCTGTGTTAATTTTTTAACAAAATAAAAAGTATCCGAGCTCATTCTGAAATATTATTTAAAAAACGGGTTTCGTCGGCAAGTAATTGCGGAAAAGGTGTTTTTACTCCCCGTAAATAGATCTTAATTATTTATTAATAGGATCTATTTCAATTCGCATTGGTTTTTAACTTAGTTGTAATATTGTCACCAAGTAGCAATAAAGCTGCAGCCTGTTTTCTTGCAGCCTGTTCTGTTTTGGTGGAAGCTATGTCTGCGAAGACCGGCGCTGACAACTTGCTTGTATATCCTTTTTGATCGGAGTTCTACAGTCGACACTGAGAATCTGTATCCGACTACCTGCTTTTGCCAGCTTGCATATTAAACGTACCCTTGCATATTAAACGGTGTACTTGCGTTCCCGGAGGGTTTAGCTTCGTCACTTCTCCCTTTGACCTGCGTGTTCATGTGGAAGTTATAACCTTTCACTCTGCAAACATATTAATTCATTGTTTACCACTTCAAAATTCAGGAAAAACATTTTTTATGATGAAACTTAAGGTGAAGTTTCAATTTTTCATCCCGAACACATACTTTTTGATAATTGTTGTTATTTTATAAGCTCAATTTACTTTAACATCAAACGTCAGGTAACATTAGTGAGATACTAGGTTTAGATACCCTTAAGAAATGGCATATATAGGCCTATTGCCGGTGGCAAGATGATATAAAACACTGTTTAGTTTAAACTTAATTGATAATGCACATCGTATCAATACCTGATCTTTTTTAAGAAGCAAGGGTTCCACTTTGGCTAGAAGGTAATTCAAACATTCTTCTGACATCCGCAAGGCAAAAATTATTAATTTCTGTCTTCTCCACTGAACTGTGCTAGCAACAAGCTCATTTCTACTGCTTTTTCATTTCATACAACTTTGATTACTGAATTCAGAATAACTCTTTGATCTTCCATTGCGGACTTCTACGTAACTAATTGGTGAACAAAGACAAACTAAAATCACGCGCAAATTAATTGGATACACTTCAGAAAAACGACAAACGTTTCTAGGCATCTAACTCAGTAAATGTACACAATTATAACGATTAATAATAGTACAATACCATGTTAGTAATCATAAAATGTTAAAATATATTCTTTTGTTACGTATACTCGCCTTTAATCGGCTCGTATTGTTATTAAATGAAATCAGAATCCAGCCATAGCCGATCATTAACTAAAGAATATCTTGAAAACTAAAATAGTTATTTTCGGAATTCCATAGACTTGGATACACGATAACTTTGTCAATTCTTTTCTTTGTTTCTTAATTAACTTGCATACCCTGCAGCTTCGAGTTTTAAAATAGGCCGACACACCACAGCATCACGTGGCTTATGATCTTTTAATTAGTTTAGATTTTCAGACAATATCTAGCGAAGAAATTCCAACAGCATCCTGTAATTGTTGAAATGTTACGGAACGTTATTTTATTTAGTGCAGTTCGAGTTCTTATGATGACGAGGAGTACGACCGGCTTTGAGGTTTGAAAATGTAAGTATTTTACAATAATTTGTGCTTGTTTCATTCTTTAGAGCATAAAAACTTAGGCCTACAAACATTAAACTTTTTCAAAACTATCATTATTTTGAAATTTTGAACTATTGGTCTGAGTTTTTGTTATTTGGTATATGTATATACCCATTTAGGTATAGTTTGTTGTTTGAAGGCCTAAGTAGTTTATTCTGAAGAACGAACTATAAACCAAACAAATTGTAAAAACTTTCAGCGACTTCTAATCTCAAAACAAGTCATATACACTACATTAGTTCTATAACACATTAAACCTTAATTGTTTGAAGTTATATTTTTCTCATATGTATCAAATTAATCTGCTTGTGGATTTTTACGGGATTTTACTACTATGAACATGAAGCTTTTAGATTTGTTACTTTCGAGTGTTTTTCATAGTTTATTTATTATTACGGAATTATTTTAAAACTTTTTGTTTCGCTTTTGTCTTGTACATAAAGAGTGGGCCTAAACAAATTAATGTTTGCAGAAAGTAGGCCTACTAGAATTTGTAATACTACCCTACCTACTGTAAGTAGCCTAAGTATGGAAGTGGTTTGGAAGATGTTTGACGAGGGATGTTGGCTAGGCCTAGACTTTATAGGGCCAATTTGTGACGAAAAATATACCGGTAGATCTGAAGACGACAGATTTGTTTCACATGGCCTTAGCTTTTACTTTATAAGAACGTTCATTAAATGAAATATGATTTTTAAATTTGTTTAGAAATGTCCGAGATCATCCCAAACTACCGCACAAACGAACAAAGTTTATGGTATTACAATTTGCAAATAATTCTTTAAACTTAAAAATAAATACCACATTAGAATATTTCACGCTAGTATATGGGAAGGAAATTAATGTAATAATTCGATGAAGAAGCTTTTTACTATTTATATCATCTCTCTCTCTCCCTCCTTCAGAGTTTTATAATAGACAAATTTCTTACATCACTGTTATCTTTTTTACGTAATTTATATTCTCAAAAATAACATGAATCTATTTTTGCTAAAGTAGGATTATCTCAACATATTTTGCCCGAGCCTACAATTTCAAGGTCTTCTATTCACGGTCGACCTTTCTTTGAAATTACACAACGTTGCAAAAATGTATTTATAAATGACACAAGTGGACAGTGAAAGTGGCCTACTTATCTAACTAGGTTTGACCTAGATTTGCAAACGTTAACTCGTTAATTAGTCAAATAAAATGCATTACTACTTTCTCTCTTTCTTTCACTTGTGCTGTGTCCTAAATTATAGATTTCAATCTCAAAATGTGTTTGTTTCAGATATTTCTAAAAAGTCAAATTTATAAAACTGTCTTTACAGACTTATATTTGGCAATTTAGAAAGATATCAATATATTTTTATTAAAAAGTAAAACAAGGGAAGTATTTATAAATATTAGATAGAAATGTCCAAAGTTTGTATAGCATATTTTAAAACTTTTACTCGTAGGGACCAATGAACGATTTGTATAGTTTTTAGGTCCAATGGTGACACCAGGTTATCCTGGGTGATACAACTGAAAACGTTTTGTTTTCAAAACAAATTTAAATGTGGGGCAGCCCCTACTTTCTAATAAACGGATTTATTTTCTAGTAGTTAAAAATAATCTCCCATAAAACGAGTGTACGTCAAATAGTTATAATAATTAATTATGCTCAGAATTAAATTTTCTAGAAGCTGTGTTTAGTAAAAGTATGGGTTTATGTCTATTTTACAAAGTTATTGTACTAAAATCCTAAACAAAACATGTTTATTGAAACCGAATTTTGCGTTATGCTTCAGATATCTCAATAATTACTGTAGTTACAGATCTGCGACCTATTTTATTTAATTTATATGTTCGTTTTCATAAAATTATTTTAATTCTACACCTTAATTAACGTCCTGCATATTTCAGTAGGTCTTCGTTTCTGCGGGTAATCTGAAAGACGCCAGCTGTTGCTCTCTAACGGAGCATTTCCAGACCTGTGTTTATGTCAACTTTTTTCATTACTTTTGCTGGTAGAATCAGCTCAGAAAGTGCTCGGAACATTATGCTGGGAAATCATCATGTATATATAGATATCTTAATTAAGTAGAATTTTATGTGTCGTCTGATTACATTTATTTGTGACAAGTTAGCATAGCGAAAAACGAATGCGTATAAACCAGGTCAGTAGAATTATTAGTTTAAGAGTAGGTTTGAATTTATATTTAAGTATATATAATTTTTAAGTATAATATTTTTCAATTTACGTTAATATCGATTCTAAACGTAAGCTAATAGATTTTTTAACACTGTAACATCGATTTATATCAAACAAAATAACGGAAATGCATACTCAACTAAACATTACAATTACGTTTTAGATCTATGGTATTGTAAATTTTACCCAAATATCCACACTTTAAGTCTAATTTTGACGAAATGGTTATATTATTAAAAAAGTGCCAAGAATAAAAAAACATTTAATTATGCGTAGAACCCACAAACTGGGTTTGCATAAAAAAATTAAGTTGGCCATAAAGGCAAATACGTAATAGCATTAAATCTTATTTATAATCTGTGCCTGCTAAAACCTGAAATGCCGGCCTTGTAGCGGAGAGGTTAGCGCACCTGACTCCTAAGTTTGAGGTCCTTGGTATAAGCAGTATCTTGCCCTATTATCCTCCCCTCGTAAGTTCACGCCAAATATCGCGCAGTGTTTGAACCAGCGGGAATACAATGGATGCGGCTTGAATACTAAAAGATGACGATATTCTTCGTTGCTTTTCGCTTGCCAAAAACAAAAGCTGCTGTAATTTCTAAAATTACAAATTTATAATTTCAAGAAATTATTGCTTCTTCGTGTCTTGGTGGATTGTTTTCATATATATTTATATTCAATATATATTTTGTTTATTTGTACCTTATTACATAAAAATATTGTAAGACAAGTAATAACAACAAAAAAAGACAACATAGTTGCAAGTGGAGAAAATTAAAATATAATATACTTATTCAACAAAAAATTTATAAAAGAGACAATCACTTAAAAGTCCAAACCTGTGTGAGATGTCAAAGTGAAAAATGAAAATAAAAATATAATTAATGGAAAAAACAAAAACTGAAAAACCGAAGAACGATGAGTGGCAGCTGAAAAGGTATACTTAAAACTAATTTTTACAACCTAAGTGTTATCATTATAATTACACTCATTATACTTACAAGGACATAAACATGGTCTTAGCTTGAATGACTTAATAAGTGATAGTAATTTTATAAAAAAATATACAGGAATAGTATATATAAATAGTCATATCCTATTACTTTAAATTAGCAATTCTTGTATCTTTGTATCTGTCGCGAATCTCGAAAACGGCTCTAACGAATTCAAAGAAATTTTGTATTTAGGTGTAGTTTTGATTTTTAAGTACACCCATGTAGTTTTATTTCGTGTAAAAACGCAATTTTTTGAGAAAATCTAATTTAAAAGTTGAAAAATTTTAACATAATAATATGGTCTTATTCGTTACAAAATAACAACGAAATAGTAAATAAAGCGATCAAAACAGCTGTTTAAAAACTTGCCAATTTATACTGTTTTAGCACGTTGGAAATAGAGTGGAATAGAACTGAGATTGTGTATTATCCAAAATCAGCTGTTCATTGGATAGTTTTTAATTACTGTTAAAAAAACAAGCTAATTTATACTGTTTTGTCACGTTAGAATTAGAATAAATTGGGCCTGATTTAACAATTTATTTTGTCAAAAAAAAAGGTAAACTAGGCAAAGATGGATAAATTCTATAGTCAATTTTGTAATATAGGCCTGGCTCATTTCTGAAACATAGTATTGAGGTTAAGTTAATTCTGCAATAATTTTTACTATATTTAGACCTGGTTTCAAAACTTTAGTTGACAGAAGACAGTAGAACTAGGACTAAAATCGTAATGAAAGCACTTTCATTTTTCACTTTTCTAAAGCATGTATTTGAGGTTATAATTAAGCTTGTAATTACTGTTAATATATTTAGGCCTAAGCCTGGTTTCATAATTTTACAAACCTGTGTACAAACGAGCCAAAGATTAACGAGATTCTTTAGCGAATTTTCCAACTGCGAGCGAAGCGAAGCAGCCATCTGAGGCCGAAGGCCGAGGCGGGGTTGGGACGCGAAGCGTCCAGGGGCAGAGCCCCTAGTACTTAATTAAATTGGCATACACTCAATCAAACACACGCATACAAACCAAAACATTAAAACATACATAGGCCTATACACAAACAAATTGTATAAAATATGATGAAAGTTACAACTCCAATTTAAGCAAGATTCATAAGTAGATCTATTACTAAAAAAAAAACTATTTCAAAGTACTAGCTGAACCGTTGCGAATATATCGCAATTTAGGAGTAGGACTTCTTACGTGATTTAATACGTGATTTAATTAAGTAAATGACGTTTATTTACGTTGGTTTAATTTCATTGATGTGTGTGGTATATTATACTTGCATTTAGAATGTAAACAATCTAACAGCTGTCATGTTAGTTAAACGGATTGCTAATATATGGCGCCGTTCATTAGGAACCATATGAAGTAAAATATCAAAGTTTTCTACTCAACTTTTGTACACAAAACATGAATTTTAAGCTGTGTAACTATTTTTCGTCAATAGCGGGGAACATAAGCTTTAAAACGATGCTTGAATAATTAATGTTGATGAAGAATTAAGGGAGATATCAATTAACGACAAAAAACACTTTTAAGAAATAATATATAAGGATACCAAAACCAGATTTAATATAACTTATACAAAACACCCAACATGTTTTTAATTCTAATCTAAAATTTACCATGTCTAGCACTACCAATTTTTGATGTACGAAAATCTGAATGTATTTATGCAAAATATAAGGGATGGAACTCCAATTCTGGGACTCAATGCGAGAATTTGTGAAGATAGCCGACAAAAGTAAAACAAAAACTTTTACAATGTCGCACAATCTTGCTTACAATATTACACAGTAGTTACATAAACGCGGATACATTTTCGTTTAATGAGCTTCAACTGCACTGTATAAAACGTTGCGAAATTTTATATAAATCGAAATGGTTTGCAAGGATAAGTTGTTAATATTGACTGTTTAAAAGAATAAGCTTGTAAGGCGTAATAATCCTCTAGAGCCTCCTTGGCCCTCCAACTTGTTTAAGGTTTCGCGGATTATATAGGGTGATTCAGAACTTTGCGGCAATCTTTCGGAAGCTCATTCTATAGCTAAAAATAAGAAAAAAAGTACAAATAAACATAGGCCCGAAAACGCTTCGTTTTCCAGATATCCGCCATTTTGTTTTTTGTACAAAATAATTGTTAAAATTTACGGTTTTTGAGTTGTTTAGGTTTGCAATTTTCTAACATCAGCCATTTAGAAACGTATGGTTGGATTTAATCGCTTATTTTTCGAGATATATCATTGTTAGGTTAAACTTCATGACAAATCCAAATCAGTCAACCATTCCTTTCGATATGAATAGTTTTGTACAAAAAACAAAACGGCGGATATCTGGAAAACGAAGGGTTTTCGGGACTTTGTTTATACCGGGTGAGTTTTAAATGTCCCCTCCCCCCCTAATTTTTTCCGCATTTCTCAAGATATCGACTCCCAACCACCGCCGAACATCATTGATTAGTTTATACTTTCTTTTAACCAGGTTCCCAAAATGGATATTTCAACAAAAATCTCAACATCGATTTTTTGCGATCACTATACTTTCTCTATATAGTGAGAAAGTAAAAGTACATACAGGGTGAGTTTTAAATGCCCCCCCCCCCTAATTTTTTCCGCATTTCTTAAGATATCGACTCCCAACCACCGCCGAACATCATTGATTAGTTTATACTTTCTTTTGATGAGGTTCACATTTTTGGCCGCCATCTTGGATCCGCCATATTGGAATGAACTTTTATTTTTTAAATGTAAAGGTAAGGTTGTGACCCATCATTTCAAACTGTTTTTTTCCGTAGAACACGATGCCGCAATCGGTTTTTAATTATCGACTTTCGTTCTCGAGATATTAACAATTTTGTAAAAAAATTGAAAATATTCAAAAATTCCTTGTTTTGTTCAATTTTTTAAAAAATATCGACCCTTTATCATCAGATATCACAGTTTGGTAGTAGCTTATAGATTTTTATTAAGTTATACATTTTTATTGCCATCTTGGGTACGCCATATTGGATTGAGATGCTTGTTTTTAATGTAAATGTGGTGTTGTGATACATGATTTTGAACTAATTTTTACGCTTTACACGCTGCCACAATCAGATTTTTAATTCATACAGGCCAATTTGCAGGAAATAGGTCAGAGAATTAGTCAGTAAATTTAGAAAAACCAGAAGTGTTGCAAGTGTTAAAAATCCTGGTAGGCCTAAACAGAATGACGGCACTGAGATTGAAATTGTTTAAAAAAAATTTTAACCTGATTTAATTGTATTTTTTAGTGTAATTATTTTTTATAAAAACAATTGAAAGTGAAAAAATTGTTTGAAATGAGATGGGTCACAACCTTACCTTTACATTTAAAAAATAAATGTTCATTCCAATATGGCGGATCCAAGATGGCGGCCAAAAATGTGAACCTCATCAAAAGAAAGTATAAACTAATCAATGATGTTCGGCGGTGGTTGGGAGTCGATATCTTAAGAAATGCGGAAAAAATTAGGGGGGGGGGGCATTTAAAACTCACCCTGTATGTACTTTTACTTTCTCACTATACTATAGTATAGAGAAAGTATAGTGATCGTAAAAAATCTATGTTGAGATTTTTGTTGAAATATCCATTTTGGGACCCCCTGAGTCCAAAAGAGTGTTTTTTACAAAATGTCTGTCTGTGTGTATACAAAGCTAGAGAGAAAACTATTCGATCAATTTCGAACAAATTTGCACCAAACATGTCAAGTAGGCCTGTATAGATGCACGAAAAAAGGTTTTGAAAATTTTTAAAAAAACAACCACCTTTTTGGCAAAAAAAACCCAAAACATTAGTTATTATTTTTTAATATGATATAATAAATTACCTTAAAAGGTCCGTCTTGTGACTTCTATTTTGGTCTGTGACTAGTTTCGAAGTCGCAAAACTTCATCATCACTAAACTAAGGAGAAGTTCTGATTATGAAGTTGCGACTTCGAAACTAGTCACAGAC
>JAGFPH010000640.1:252308-266920 GCA_018207615.1 Philaenus spumarius
ATTTTTTTATATATGAAAAAAACGGCTCTAACGATTTTGATAAAGTTTTGCTTATTTGTAGCCCTTAATGTACCCTACCATATTCAAAAAACAGCATCTTTCTAAAAATTCTCGTTTAGCTAATAATTATAACTGATTTGGGGGGGTTGGCTTAAAAGGAGGTTGTTTTTCAAAATTTGTCAAAACCTTTTTTTGTGCATCTACACAGGCCTAATTGACATGTTTGGTGCAAATTTGTTCGAAATCGATCGAATAGTTTTATAGTTATATTAAATAATAATAATAATATTTATTAGTTACTCTCCTACTTTAATACAATTATGAAGTCACATTGAATCTGTTTAATAGTTTAAATATGTTTATGAGAAAGTATGTGCCAGTTTCTGGTACCGTTTTTTTTCTTATTTTTAACTATAGAATCAGCTACGGAGACATTACCGCATAGTTCTGAATCACCCTGTATATCTGTCCCGGAGCAAGACGATGTATTGTATTCGAAATGCACACCAAAATGCACGTAGAGTTTTTGCTTAGATCGATTCCAACAAAGCACTCGACTGCAGGTGGCTAGGTAGGACCTTGCTCAACATTGTCTAGGTTAAGAATACCTTACCGTATCTAAGTTGCCGTCTCAAATTCTGCTTTATCTAATCTCTCAGAATGGTCGCGAATTCAGGGCACCCAGATAAATTAATTATTTACAAACTGCTATCAAACGTTGTTCTACTATTGAATTAAAATTCTTATGCAACATATTTCATCTACATTCAGTGATAGATCACTATAGAAAAGATGTAGGGTGTAATGCTGTTAGAGTACATTTTAAGAAATATCGTATGAGTCTTTTCATAATTATTGTTACTCGTTACACTAATTTGCGTAAACTTTATTATAGTTTTTTTCCCAAATAAAACTACTACTTTATTATAAACTACTTGTAGTACCTAAAGTGGATGTTTTTGGTACGATATCGCCGAGCACACACACAGCGATCAAGCACCAAAAAGCCCTTTAGGTACAAGTTATAAACGATACTTTTTATCATACTACAGTAACCCTTAAATAGTTTAATTACATTATTAATTTCTACAGATTTTAAACGCGATTTAATCTTTGCGCGATAGTGCTACTATCTGTTGGAAAACAGCTGAACCTTTTGAAGTTACATAAAGTAATTTTACATAAACTGTAATTTTAAAGTACCTCAATGTATTGTTTATGTACATTACTTTTTGGTACAAGTACAATAAAATACTTTTATGTCCTGGTAGCATTTATTGAATCAGGTGAATTTTTTAGCAAGTAGTTAATGACTACAACAAAGAGTCATTTTATGGACGTCACACATGCATTAAAAACATCAGTTTATAATGCATTATGATAAAAATTATTTAATAAGTTACCATAGTCAACCAACAGATGTCTGTTTCAAAGCTGTCAAGTTGCCTTATAACCAAGGGGACAGCATATTTGAATTGGAAGTTCCAATCACCTGATTTAATCCTTGTGAAGAACATAAGTCAGACGATAATAGACCATCGGTGCTTTTTGATTTAAAGTTTGCTGTAGTTTTTAAGAATAATAATATGGCAAAAAATATAAAAACTAATTTTTAATGTATATTTGTAATTAATTGTATGTAAATATGTAAAGCTGTGAAACGAAGTTCCTTAACGCGGGTTGCGGTTAACAATGGAAAATGTAATACGTAACGAAAAAAAGTGTTATTAATTGGTTGCTATGGCGATTAATGTAAATACGTTCAAGAAACATGTGTTTTGGTTAATCAACTTAAATTAAGAGACGATCGGTTCCTTCCGGCTTAGTTTAGACATTATCGTCAATCGTTGAAATACATTCAATAAACATAAAATGTTGGTTCATCAATCTAGGCCTAACCTAAAATTATTGTGTGTATATTTAATTTATTTTACTTGCCTTAACGGCAACATACACACAATAATTTTAGGTTAGGCCTAGACTGATGAACCAACATGTTATGTTTATTGAATGTATCTACAATGAATGGACACTTAACTGTGTTTACCATCTTAACTTTGATGTTATAATTAATTCTACACCTTTATTATCATAACACTAAACGTATGGAAATAGTCAAAATTTGTATAAAAAACAAACTAATATAAACGGCAATTGAAAGATTAAAATTATGTGCGTATGTTGCCGTTAAAGCTGGTAAAAGGATTGAAGAAAAGGTGTGATGAATTTCGTTCCTGACGGGGGTTCCACGAGCGCACACATATACTTTTTGACTTTTCTCATTACATTGTAAAACTTTACCGGCAGTAAAACCGATGAATACTTAACATTATAAGTGTTCAGTATTCATTGGTAAAACCCAGAAAGTAGCAGGGCTTATGGTGTAAGCCAGTGATGAGCAAAGTACGACCCGCCGACCAGATCCGGCCCAGACTGGTGTAATCCGGCCCATCACAGAATTCTGAATGACAATTTACCTACAAACCTATTTAGGCTACCTATTATGTGTCATGTTCCCAGGAGAGAACAATGCTCAATTTGCTATATATAATGGAGTCGTCAAAGGGATTAAAGAATTTCAAGAAATCGTTTCGACTTAAAGTACACATGCAATATTACTATTGATGGAAGCGCCAAATATGATTAGGTAGTGAAAATCAGTTTTTGTTTTTAGCCAAACATATCCTGAGAACACAGTTGTATTTTTGTACTATGTTCTTCACTATCAAGATACCCTTGGTAAATCTGTCCTAGGCATGGACAAGTGTTTGATGTAATTATTGAAATCGTTAATAATATTAGATTTTAAGCCATTACTCACAGACGATTTCGAGAGTAACTTGGCTCAATGCTGTATGAATTCACTGATGTAGCCTTTTCTACTACAGAAAAATAAGGTGGCTTAATGCAGAACGTTTTTTCGATGAAATTTGGGAGTTACTAGAGAGACATTGTTTCATTCACGCGGGAAATTAGACGTTAGAAAGACTGTGATATTTGGAAAAATACTGAATGGTTTTTTTGCATTGAATGTGTAATTTGAACAGCTGAATTTTAAGCCATAAGAAAGAAATCGATTTACTTACGATATTAAAGGATTTGATAAACAACTAGCCAAGAATGGCTTCCCGAAGCTAAAAACAATAATCCCAGTAGTGGAAGACAAACTTGTGATCAACGAGAAAATTGTGAGAAAACTCCACGATGAATTCGAATGTAGTTTTCAAGACTCCAGAAGTATTGAACAAAACTTAAATATTTTCAGTATTTCTTTTAATTGGACTACGAAACAGAGAGAATGGAATTTTAGCTTTAACTGACTGAGTTACAAGTTGAAGCTGTTGTTTCTTAACGTCACAAAATTGGAGTTTTACAAGTAGTTATCGAAATCAAGTATCCTACATTTGAGATCCCATGACCTGACGAAATCTCTGCTATGTTTGCATCATCCTACAGCTGTGTTTTCTCAAATTAATCTTAGAAAAATTTGTGTCTGAAACGGATTGACAGATAACTGCTTACCTTTACTTCTCAGAATCAGCTCATCAAAGTTACAAACTAATTTTGAGATATTTTTAGAAACACAGTCACTGTTCTATTCATCGTACATTCCTTCATTCTCTTTGAGTTTTGTAACAATTTGTCAAGATTAAAAAAAATATATATATATTTATCTATGAATTTCTTCTTTTTTTTTTACTTTGATGGTTCGTACAAGAAGTTTTCTTTTCCTCTGATCCTCTTCTAAAAGAGTTTGCCCATCACTGCTGTAAGCCAATTTCAGTAGATCTAACATTTTCCTGAGCATACGGCCTATACAGAGTGATATTATTAAGTGTGCCGCCATTGGCAATTCTCAAAATAGGTTAAAAAATTTCACAGATTGGTTTTTATTGCCCAGATATTAATAAATTAAAGTGGAGTCACCCATTTAAATTTTTTTGTAAAATCGATAATTCTTGAGACACCGATGGTGGAACACTTAAACAGATCTTCCGGTATTTCCTTTGTTAGCACACAAAATTAATTTAAAAAGTCAACTCGTACAATATTGAATTTATAAAATAATGATGATATTGGTAGTTCTAAACACACTAAACTACAAATAAAATAGCATAAATTTAAACAAATAATAATCAGAATAACTAATGCTTTCATTTAATATCCTATTTGACGAAGTAAGATGTTACACAATCGTCTGCAATCGAGAACACAGTAAAGTTATGTCGGAATTTAGGCCTAGGGAGTTTTAATCATTACAGCTGTATTTTTTTGTATTTAATTTTATATCTTGTTGTGTGCATGTTAATATACGGCTATTAGTTATACAAAACAGCTGATAGTAAGTCCTAATTACGTTGTACTCATCTCAATATTATATAAAAATTAATGTTTCTTTGCTTCTTTTATCCTCTACAGACTCAAAAACTATTCGTCCTATTTCACTAAAAATTGCACAGTTTATCCATATCTATACCAGGAGTGTTTAGACGTTAAAATTATTAGAGTCGAAGGGGTTTAAATAGTGTTGCTACCCCCTATAAAATAAATATAAATTTAACTAACTTCCTGCAAGCTATAAAACTAAAATTATGTAATATTATTTTTAAGGTATATAACAAACTATTTGCAATTAGATTACTTAAGTCAAAGGGATGAAATGGAATAACTACCCTTAAAATTAAATAATAATCCAAACACTAACTTCTCCATATTCTCAAAAACTACTCAACTAATTTCACTAAAACAAGGATTTTTTAGAGAACATGTTCACTACAAACAAGTGTATTTAAATGGGGTAGATATCCATCAACAAACAAAATAAGTTGTACTAAATTCCTACAAACTATAAACCTAAAATTATTTAATATTATTCTTAATTGATATAAAAAACATTTTCAGTTCGATTATTCAAGTCAAAGGGATGAAACGGATTAACTACCCTTAAAATTCAATCAAGCAATAGCGAAGTATTGCTGGTTCCACTACTGTTCAATAAAAATTATTACACTCTTTAAAAATATTATGTAAAATGAAGTGATAATTATTTTATGAGTAGCACTTATTGATAAATTTTAAAAATAAAATGTGTTAAAAATAAAGAACTGCAATTAAATATGAGGTACTTAAACTAATACGTTTGTAAAACAAAATTAAGTAGTAATTACTTAGGCCTATTATAGATAAATAAGACATATGTGGATAAACAAAGCAATAATTAGATATTATAATTTCTGAGAAAAATCTGATGAGAGAAAATGTCGCGAAAAATGTCGATAAGCTTAATTATGCATTAATAGGCTATTATCGTAATACATTTCTGATAATCGTGGGAAGATTTATTTCTAGTAAATTTTACTAACACTAAGTTATTTACATCTTTTAAACGCCTAGTAACAGGTAAACATCTTAATCTTTCCTAGAAGCATTTCGTAACGTATCGTTATATTTACTTACGAGTTTTCTAGTAATAATACGCAGTTTCAGTTTGTGATTTATTTAAATTAACAAATCAGGTTAGGTAATGTAACTCGAGTGAAGGTTGGTTACATTACTTGAGTAAAGGTTAGTTGAGGTTATGCCAGTTGTATTTGTATAGCATTGGTTAGGTTAAGTTAATTTAGGTGCGTTTAGGTAAGGTTACTTGTGCAGTAAAGGTTAGGTTACTTTACATGAATAAAGGATAACTAAGGTTATGACTGTTGTATGTGTAAAGCATAGGTTAGGTTATGTTACTTGAGAAAAGGTTAGGTAAAATCATTTGTGCTGTACCGATTATGTTATGTTACTCGAGTAAACGTTAGTTAAGGTTGTTTGTGTTGTATGTTTAAAGCATATATGTTATGTTATGTTATGTTATGTTATGTTCTGTTATTTGAGGTTAGGTTATGTTACTCGAATAAAGATTAGGGGAGGTAACTTGTGCTGCAAAGGTTATAATATATTACTCGAATACATATTGAGCAAGATTACCCGTGTTATATAGGTTCTATTACTTTACTCTAGTAAAACTTGGCTAAGCTAGTGTTATTTTAGGTTAGGATACTAGGGTAAAGGTAAAAGTACTAGGTAAGGTTGCATATCTTGCATATGGTATGTTATGTAACATATGTACCTAAAGTTCTGAGTTTTAAATTGCTCGGGTTTGTAAAATATAGTTTAGTTTTATGAAATACTAATCATACTTGTTGGGACAAACAGGAAAAGAAAAAAGTGTTTAAATTTGACATAATTCTTAATGTAATTGCGGACATAACCTTACAAAATTATCAACAAATCAAAAAGTTAAAAAATGCCTGCACATACAATACACAGATAGGAGTTTCATCTGTGTTCGGTCAAAATAAACCACATCTTTCCTCTGCCTATCCGTATTCATAAAGCCTTAGATTGTGAATGAAAGATCGATATAATATTATGTTCAGACAATGTGAGGGAGAGTCCAACCTTGGGGACGGTCGATGGCTTTAGGCCGGAGTCTAGTAAGTGCATGTGTCTAGCGAGGGCTAAAGGACAGGGCATTGACTCCAGGCTGTAGTTATAATAATTTGATATGTCTATAACTGAAACTCCTGAATGTTTCTGTGATATCACTTTTAGAAAATAAATTAAAATTTCTAAAAAATCTAGGACGATATAAGTTTACATTAAAATACAAAAAGAAAGACAAATTTAATCTAAGATTTCGTATATAATAATTATTGTGTTCAATAAATCCTATAACAATGCATGTGTAGGGGCAGTGAAGGGTCCAGAACTTTTTCAGAACAAAAGGAAGATAAATTACTATTTTAGGGTTGAGATAAACAAATTTCTAAATTTAAACATGGTTGTAAACATAAAATGAAGTTTCAGCTCCTAATCCATACAGTATACATACAAAGGCATACATTGCAATAAATTCAACTAAAACTTATTATTTACAAATAAATGTTAGTTTATTGCATTTTTATATGATAAATATCCCTAAGTTTGCAACATTACTTAACAGTTGCAGATTTGCAATAATAGGCTTAATATTTCGATTTTCGGTTAAGCCCAGTGTTTTTAAGTTTGAAATCTAAATAATTAATTAGATACACATCAGAAATACATCATTTAAAAACACTATTTAAAAACAACAAACTTTATGTAGGCCTACCTAACTATGCTGAGGGGATTTTCAACTCGGAAAATGTGTACAATTATTATAAGGATTATTTAGATATGTTTTTATAAAACTGTGTTAGTAGGCCTATTTATTAAAATGTTGTATTTATTAATATACATTATTATAAATATATCAAAATAAAGATAAAAATATTATCTTTTAATTGTTTTTTATTTCATATTGATATATCTAATGATTTAGAAGTTATTAATACAGTATTATAATGAAGATATTAATAGTCCAATATGTGTATATGTTATACGAAGATGTACGAATGTTTCCGAAGTTAAACGAATGGGTATATCATCTTTAAATTTCTATACATTAATATGTTGACTTACAAAGATGTATTTATATTCATTTTATAACCTCAAAGCATATAGTCTACATTAATTTTATAACTCATATTTTGTAATAATCAACTTCATAAGCTATTATATTATTGATTTAAACATAACCCCAAAGTTTTAAAGACTAAAGTTTTAAACATAACCCCAAAGTATAACATACTCTAGGTTTTCTTTAAGTATTACAGATGATGGGTAAAATCAGCTGTTGTATTATATTGTTACTCACGTACGTAAAACGAACGTAGCAGTTTATTTTGTAATCGAAGCATTTGTAAATTTATTAATTTGTATCCTTTTAATAATTTGTTTCTGAACGTTTGGTAAAAAAGCTATATTTTCACTGGTCTTATAAATCAACCAAAGGTAGATTATTATGAAATGTAAGCAGTAATGAATGCACAGTTGTAATAACTATTTTTGCCTTTTTTTCATTTATTATGTACAGTAACGCAAAAGTCTTTAAATCTATGTGAAAAAATGGCAGCTCAACGTTTCATTTATATTGGAGACTTAAAACTGGGTTTTGTCAAGTTAGGTGTTTAGTTAGTGTGTATATAAATAATTTAAAAAAGGTACAATAAACTTAGGATAAAAATGCTGTGCTCTTTTCGTTTTAAACAATTTATTTTAGGTAAGCTAAATCTGCAGCTAATAAAATATTGACGTCATTCGTTCGGAAATTTATGACGTTGCTAATACAAAAGCATGCTGCAAAACAAATTTCTAGATTTGGGATTGAACAAGACCTAACTTCCCTATATAAAGAAGGGCACAAAGTATCCTCTAAGACGGAAGCAGTTGCGGTGAGATTTCTTATGGCTTCAGCGAAGTCACTAAATATGTTAAATAGTCAGTGACATACTTATTTTTAAATACTTTGCCAATTGAAAAGATCTATTGCAGGATAGGTCTTGCATAGTGAATGAGTCTACAAGAATGGCAACAATATAGCTATATTTGCACAATCTTTGAACTAGCTTTTGACCGAAACTACTGCTTGCAAATGAGGATATTACAGAATTTTAATGTTTAGCTGCAAGTTTTTCCACAACTTAACCCAACAGACTGATTAGAAATTAGAAACAAAGCACGGGCTACTTTTCAATTTTATTGGAGCAGTGTCGAACTTCATTAAACCGTTTTTGGGCGAACATTTTTTAGACGGAAAGACAAAACTTTTAAAAATAACGAAAGTTTTTCCTCTTGTAAATGTGCATATTTTACATTTACGATATTACGAGAAAAACTTGTATAAGGGCAAACAGTTTATGTTTGTGGTTCTGCATCACAATGTGAAACAAAAATGAACTTCTTTGTTCGTTTTTATTATAAACCTATGTCAATTATCTCGGCCATTTAAAAGTCTATAGAAATGCAATAATTTGGAACTTGCAGAAATTGCTTGTTTACACCTAGTCCGAGAGTAAAAGCTGAAACAATATTTCTTGTATGCCAAACCATGTTTTTGCGGCCGACCATGTCTCTTTTTGGACTGAAAAATTGCGAATGTAAATTTTACAAATAGAAAATATGATTAAATAGCAGTCTATATTAAACAACATATAATACCGTATGATAATAGTGCAAAATATGTTGGTATGAGCATTGACTCCAATCCACGCTGGAAGGAACACGCTAAGAAAACCGAACAACTAGGCATCCAACTGGAGGAAAATGCATTTGCTGATTGGAAGGTCAGATTGTCAATAAATAACAAACTGCTGCTACACAAGCAAGTGCTAAACCGTTTATGGTTATGTGATATACACCTTTGGGGCTGCACCAAGAAGTAAAATGATAAACTTGTACAGAAGTTTCAAAATAAAATATCAAGGGCTATCGTGAAAGCTCCTTGGTATGTCATTAATGATACTACTCGCAGGTATTTGAAGATTGAATCAGTAGCGACCGAAACACAAAATCAAGACCAAAAATCATGAATTTCGACTCCAACACCAAAATGTTGAAGTACTTAAGCTACTTGACAACGCACACCTAGAATAAGCTTTTTAAGTTGATCATGTTGTACTGTAGTAGGGTGCGTGGTCATAAGTATTGTCACTGGGCCTAACTTATACTCTGTCATTATGACTTATTGGTAAATAAACCCCTGGTTAGCCTATAAAGCTATTTGTAGCGTATGTAATAATAGTTAATTTTGTTTTTATGTTGTCGCTAAAACAAACGCTTTACCGATTTTCTGGAATCATCTGAAATCATAAATGTGTATATTTTCCTCCTGGCCATATCTCCGATGTTTCCTGTCTAAAAATATTCAAAGTTTTTTATTCGTATAACGATGAAGAAAAACAATAATAACAACATTATAGATTTCACAACTATTTTTAATATTTTCTAACATACCAGAAATACAAAGTAATACTATAAACACATAGGTCAATTTTCACCATACTGAAATTGAAAAAACCGAACTAAAATAGTCAGAAGACTGACAGAAAATAATCTAACGAAAAACAACAAGGATTGTTGGTTATAGTTTTTTTTTTCAAACTCAACAGTAGGCCTAAGTGTATATAAAAAAATAGGTTTACGTTCGGTAGTATGATTGTAATGCGTTTGAAATTCACTGATTAATGTGGTACTTATATTTTGAAAACTATTCTATTTAGTACTAGATTATAAACTTGCTAGGGATGTTCCCACCGACAATTCACTTCGTTAATTATTGCCTAAACATTAAAAAAGCATCAAATTCCTATATTGGCATAATTTTAAGAAAGCCTCAACCCACTTATGTTGGGTTTTCGCGAACAAGCATTAACTTTTGTAGAAGGCCTACTCGCCTACTTGTATTTTTCCACCTAGATAGATAAAACTATTAAACTAATCTTTGATTATCTGATTGATTTATTGCCACTTTCAAGGATTAATGTCTAATTGTTTTGTTTTAATTAAAAAGATATATTTTGGCGTCCTAGATCACTGATCCCGCATTTACTTATCTGTGGCAGCCATAGTTACGTATTCCTGTGAGTCACTCTAAGTCTAAGAACGATTATAAGCCTACTGGTTGTAATTAATTGTGATACAATTATTATCTCCGCCAAATTCCATAACAGTAATTTTATTCTTTAAGTTGTGCAATACGAGGTCGTAACAATCCCATACAGTCATTTTCAATATAACTTCCCTTTCAACTAACTTTTAAGATAATTTTAATAGTTTCTGAAAATTGTTCATGAAAATTTGTGTTCGTTGATGATGACAAAAATTTTAAATGATCAATCTATATTAATATTATAAAGAGGTATTTTTTTTTTTGCTTTTCTGTTTGTTTGTTTGTATGTAGGGGTTAATCTTTGGAACTACCGAACCGATTGAAAAAATAGTTTTACTAACAAAAAGCTACACTATCCCTGAGTAACATAGGCTATAATTAATTTTGATAAATACCTTTTTGATTTCAATATTTTTGTAAATTTAGTGGGGAAAAAATCTTAGGTTAGGCCTAGACTGATGAATCATCACATATATTTACATGTATTACCATAGCAACCTATTGAATAAAATATTTCCATTAACAGCTGATTTCAAACTTTGAAAAAATTATTTAAATTTCTAACTTTTAGGTTAGGTTTTTATTAAAGTGTAGACCCGAGCCTTGCTGGTTCTTTTAACCTTTATTATAACTGCTCTATAGAATATACGAAATAATTTGATTTGAACGTTTAACATTATTTACCATCTTATCTTTGGGGTTATTATTAATTTTATCTTATTAAACGAGCAATTATTGTACATTTGTTTATAAATTTATTTCGGGGATCTCGCTAACGGCTCTAACGATTTTGATTAAAATTTGCATATAGGGGACTTATGTCTGCAAAAATGCGCATAAACTCGGAAAAATGCGCATAGAATTTAAACTCTGAACTTCATTTATATACCACCTTTGAAGTCACTAAGTATAGGCGAATAGAAAATATACAAGAATTGCTCGTTTAATAAGATAAGATTTAACAAACATAAATCATTAACAATGTATCAGGTGGTATAATTTTCAACTTATTTCTTTATTCAACCACAAAACGTAACTAAAACATTACTTTTCTGCTGTTATTAACCGTTCTGAAAACCTTTTCACCAGTTTCTGCATTCTTTGCATTTCTATAAAGGTAATATAAATTGTCTAATGATTAGTATTATTATTTGTTATTTCTAAAATACATAAACAATATCAAATATGGAATATTCGTTGGATATGTTACATAACCTACATGTACCTATGGAGGTTTTTGGACGTCAGGATACGAATGCGCTAGGTTTTATATCTGCAAAAAAATTCTAATAAAATTTTAGAACTAATTACAATTTTTTAAATTTAAATAAACTGTTCATATGTAGGCCTACGTAAGATCGAAAAATATGCATATTTATTCAGTATGCGATTCGTATTTACAAACATTTTCATAAAAATATACTGAGCGATGCTTGGTCGCCCAGGTACTAATATTATAAAGAGGTAAAATTTGTTTGTATGTATTGGGGGTAATCTCTGGAACTACTGAACCGATTAAAAAAATAGTTTTACTAATAAAGAGCTAAAGTATCCTTGAGTAACATAGGCTAGAGTTAATTTTGATTTTAGGGTTAAAACAATCCCTAAAACAATTAATATCAATTGTTATACTTTCCTTAAAGCTAGAGAGCTGAAATTTTATACATTTATTTCTTATAAGATACATAGAAAAAGTAAACTAGATTTACATTTTGTCGCGTGCTGCTAAGGGGTAAAAATGTGATAACAACCCCTAAATCAAAAAAAAAAAATTGTTATATTTTCCTTAAAATTAGTGAGCTGAAAATTTGTACATTTATTTCTTACAAAATACATAACAAAAATCATGCATTGACATTTTGTCGCGTGCTGCTAAGGGGTGAAAATGTAATAAAAATGTTCATTGTTATACTTTCCTTAAAGCTAGAGAATGAGCCCTTAATAAATTAAAGAATTTAAAAATAAGAAACCACTATGTTACATCCTAATTAAAATAAATAAGACATATTAGAATTCAACAGTAGGGCCTATTTATATAAAATAACCTGTTTGTATTTTGCTTCGACGTGAGTCACCGCGGGGGTTGGCGAGCGAAGCGAGCAGGGGGCGGAGCCCTCTAGTAATTAATAAAGATTTTTACATATAATCAAGACGAAAAACAAGATTTAAATTTAGTCATTTGAAAACGGTAAAACATCGGGGCCAATAATTATGTTATCTGAGTATAGGGGGGAGGGTAACATGATTATACATTGGAGCTTTTTGCAAATTTAATTGCCGTGTGCACATGGTGGAAATAAAACATGAAACGATGAAAGGGTATCAAACATTATATTCTGGAGACGTACATCCAGATATCACGCTTTAGAGCGGTCACCAAACATTATGGAATCACACAAGCAACAAAGAAAACTATTACTGTAGTTAAAAGGTCACGGCGCATCAAAGTCTATAACAAGAGGTCATCAGTGGAACAGCTGTAGACTGAGACGCTATACAACCTCGTGCTTATGATGCAATATCGGCTGTCTTCTGTAATGAGTAACATCCAAAACATCTTGGCGACATTGTAGAGATAAATCAAATAGAAGATAACATGGAAGTTTTTATGATTGTAAAAAACATATTATCTGATCAAAGTTTTAGACCAACGATGGATTGTGTTAGTTTTTCGGACGTTTTAAATCATTTAAGAGTTTGAAAACACATATGATGTTTTGAAAATATGGATCAACTCCCATAAATCTGAAATGGTAGGCACAGGTTGAAGCACAAATAAAACTTAGCTAGAACACTGAAAAACGGGCTTTTATAAAAATTATTTCAGTAGAGGGCGCTACTATTTCTTTCCCGAAATTAAAAAAAACTTAAAGACGTAATTGCTTTTTGACGTAAAGCAATCCACGCGAGAATTATTTTCCTGCATGATTTATTTGCTTTGCTAAAATTTTAAATAGCAAAAAGTAGGCCTATGTCTCATACTATAGCATTATTGTACAATGTTGGCATTATGAATGCTATTGTTGTATGATCAGCCATATAAAACCACTGGGGGAAATAGGGCATTTGCGAGGTAGCCTAGGAAAGGATAATCAAAACACAACTTAAATATAACTATATTTAAAAACAATTTAAGCAAATATATAAGTAAAAAATTTCTTTTAAATTTACTAATCTATTTTTTTTAACTTTAAAATCATAATTATAAAACAAGAAAACTTAATTTTCAAATTCTGCACAATTGGTAGTTACATAAACTAAAGAATTACAGCTATAATATAACAATTGATGTTATTAGCGAATTTCCATAGGAAAAATGAGCTATTGCAGTGGCCCTTATGGTAAGACCCAAGGTCGGGAGTAGCAAATGAGAACCGATCATGGTCCCCAGAACACGTTATATATAGGCTATGTGTGTATATATATATGTGTGTTCGCACTCTAGCGGCCGCATTTTAAGTCCGATTTGGTCCAAATTTCGTACACATGTCGCTCGGACGAGTTCGTTAGCCAAAAAAATCCAACAACCGGAAGCACGTTTTTTGACCAGAAGTAGCTACTTTTTGAGATTTTCCTACGAGAATAAATGTTTTTTCGAGTTTTTTCTACAAATATATATGTAGGATGTTATTCTGCACATTTTGTTTTTTTACGCGTCTATATGGCTCGCTTGGTTTCCAAAAAATCGATCAAAACGTGAAATACCATAAAAGTACCCTGTTCAAAGCGTAGCGTGTTCCTAGCGCCGAGTGTTCCAGGCGCCGAGTGTTGCTAGCGCCACGTCAACAGTTGACGAGGGTTTGACAGTTTTGACAGCTGAGGCAGAGTTTTGCTAGTGCCAAAATAATTGAAGTCTGGGCTTGTCTATATAAACCACGTTAGCGCAGTGGATTTTCAAATCTATGATTTTAATGACGTTAAACGTGATAATAACGACGAAATATTATAATCATACTGTTATCGGCAACATACTGTGACTAAACAGTATAGGTTAGTACCTCTGGTTTTTTTTTATTCTAATTATATAATGTGATAATAACGACGAAATATTATAATCATACTGTTATCGGCGACATACTGTGACTAAACAGTA
>JAGFPH010000640.1:319518-348228 GCA_018207615.1 Philaenus spumarius
CCCCCCGGATAGGAGACAGCCCCCTCCTTGAAAACCGGCTGGATCCGCCCATGTATCTCACCTTTGCATAAAGTCATCATTAACGTTTTTACATTGTTAGAAATGTGGCTCAAGCCACAAGAATCCAACATAATTTGTAAATAACTGTCACAAATAATTTGTCACCTTGCATTATCTGAACAAATATAAGGATAGCTTTTGGTTTGCAGTTATAGTGCCATGCTCCGAGTGCAGAAACGTTATCGCTTTGGCTTTCATAAGACTGGACAGAGGAATGCAACCCTTGTGCCTGGTCAGGTGTTAGCTTTCACTTCCTACCCAGGTTCAATACATTCTCAAGACGACTTCTACCAAATCTCAGGCTCCACTAACCTTACAATTACTGGCACTGCGATTAAGAATTTTAACACAATGTTATGGGATAGTGTTGACGCTAAAGATGAGGTATGATATGATTTAGAAACATTCGAAATAATAGTATTACTTTTATTGCGCATGGCATCATTACAATTTAACCTCTAGAATCGGTTTCCATTGCAAAGATCATCATGTTATGAACAGAACAGAAAATTTGTATTGGTCCTTCAAATACAGGTGCATACATTGCCATAAATTCCGTCACATACAGTCTGAATTTACTCTTAGGTCTTAACCCTTAATGCGAGGCTGGCGCCTTTAGGCGCGGCAAGATCCAATCTCTAAGCGTAGTTAGCGCCTTTAAGCGCAAATACAGAAACAGGTGCTTACATAATCCATAGATCATGAAACTTCCAATAGAGTGCAGGGTCATGTTCTTTGAGTATATTTAGACCGAATCAAAAATATAAGCAATGTCTGTTACGCCTTATCGGTTTGGTTTGGTTTATTAGCCTCATTTGGTTACACATCTGGTTGATAAACATTTGAGTTGTCACATATCTACACATGATAAACATATACACAGAATCCAAATTAATACACATATACACATAATACACATACAACACAAGTAATAAAAATAAGACATATATAACTACATATATTAACAATTTCAAATTAATCATACAGTAAAACAACTACATATTAATATACAATCCATTCAAAGCCCCAGGTCCTCCTCCACCGAGTAAAATGCCCGCTTTATTAGGAAGGCCTTAAGTTTATTTTTAAAGGCTTTAATGCTAGGCACTTCCTTTATATTGTCTGGCAACCTGTTGTACAATTTGAGACCAGAATAGCGCATCCCGTCCTCGAACAACTTTAATCTATGCACTGGGTATTGAAGCATTTGCCGTCTCATGGAATATCCATGTTTGTACTGATCGACACCCATGTAATTACTTCTAAAAAAGAGCAGGAGATTCAGAATGTATATACAGGGAAGAGTTAAAAATTTTAATTTCGTAAATGAATTTCTGCAAGATTGCCTACCTTTTATTCTTATAATTCTCTTTTGGATAGAAAAAATGTTTCCAGACTCTACCGAGTTCCCCCAAAGAGCAACAACATATTTGAGGTGAGAGTACACATATGCAAAATATACTGTTTTTTAATTGTATCCGGATTGGAAATACGTGAAATAGTACGTAGTGCAAAACAAGCTGAGTTAAGTTTATTTTAAATGAAGGTAATATGTGATTTCCAGTTTATGTTTTCATCAATTACCATTCCCAGAAATTTTGACGAGCCTGTACGTGGTTCTAAATGATTAATTGAAATTTTGTCTTTTAATTGTTTACAACTGAACTGCATTGACCAAGTTTTATTTTTATTAAGTTTTAGACCATTTGATAAAAACCAATTTTCTGCCATAATTAGTTATGAAGTAACGGACTTTTTTATATTAATACTATTCTTCCCAAAAACCGTTAAAGTGGTGTCATCAGCAAACAGGACAGCTTTTGCTTCCCCAATATTATAAGGCAGGTCATTTATGTAGACCAAAAACAGTAAAGGACCCAATATTGATCCCTGAGGCACACCTCGAGAATTTATTTCCCAAGAAGAGCAGTGCAATCCGTAAGAGTCTGTATAGACTACTCTTTGCTTTCTACATGTTAAGTATGACCGCAACCACTCATTTGCCTTTCCACGAATACCATAATAGTTTAGCTTATAAAGGAGAACTGTATGGTCGACACAATCAAACGCCTTTGAGAGGTCACACATTAGAGGTGCTACATGCATGTTCTTATCCAGCGAGCGAGTTACAGCATCTAGTATATTATATATAGCAGATTCTGTAGAGAGGCCTTTCCGGAATCCAAACTGGCTCTCTGTTAAAACATTAAATTTATCAAAAAATTTCAAAATTCTGCTCAGAACTACTCTTTCAAAAATTTTAGACAAAACCGGTATTAGTGCTATCGGATGGTAATTTGTAATGTTGGATTCATCTCCATTTTTAAAGATAGGTTTTATTAGGGAATATTTAAGTTTATCCGGAAAACTACCATTCTCAAAAGTCTGATTGATAAGAAAAGACAATGGTTTTGAGATAATATGGGAAGAAGCTTTCTAAACTTTGGTAGGAATACCATCCCAACCCATAGCGTTTGAATTATTTAATCCTGAAATTACTTTATACACTTCTTCCGCAGTGGTCGGATTTAAAAAAATTGAATTTGAAAATGGATGTTTTTTGTTTTTTAAGTGTTTTATCATACCCGTCATTGTTAGGTTTTAGTCCCAAATTATCGGTAATTTGTATAAAAAAATTACCAAACGTGCTGGCAATTTCAGACGGGTTTTCAATAATGGATCCTCCACTGCAAAGTCTCAAATCACTAATTCCAGAAACGCCCACAGCTTCAGTCTCTCTTCGCACAACCTGCCAGACTGCCTTGGATTTATTTTTTGACCTATCAATGTATCTGTCATTCGCCATTTTCTTAGCAGCTTGAATGACTCTCTTCAATATTTTACAGTAAAGCTTATAGAAATTAGAAGCCGCAGGGCAGCATAGGGTCTGCTGGCTTTCAAACAGGACATGTTTCCTTTCACATGATATTCTAATCCCCGTGGTAATCCAGGGAATTTTGACAGTTTTGTTTTCTAGTTTTACCAATTTCAATGGAAAAGCTCCATATTGAATTCATTCAAAAAACTGTCAAAATTTTTATTTATACGTTGACTTTCAGAAAACAGAAACTCAACTGAGAAAAGTTTGATATTTTCTAGAAGTCCAATAACACTGCTCAGATTCTGTGTTAAGTCGCCAGAGCAAATGCGTCTACTATCACAAATGTTCTCAGCGCGGCTTATGCCTATTATAGGCACATCTGTTTCACTCAGCTGTTACTTGTTCGTTTGAACTGATAGCTGACTGATATTCATTCCAAAGTTTTAGTTTTGTGTAATTTCTTGTTTTTCTTAGTTTAGTATGTAATTGTTTTATTTTTTAGACAACAATAATTATTGATTTTATCTATTTAGTTTTTGAATAATTGTAAATTGTGCTAAGTTTAGTTTTAATTTTTTTAAATTCTTAAAAAACATTTAAAACAGTTTTAAATATAGTTGAGTATTTTTTGTGTGTACTTCTTAACCGTAAGAATTAAAATTTAAAAAGAACACTGAGAAAATAAATATATATTTTTAACTCTAAATGAGCGCTAGCTAACGCTTTAAGGGTTAAAACTAACATGACATATGATCTACATCTTCAAAATAACTGACCACCACAATAGGCTATTTTACGAACTATAATATAAAAATTAACATTATATCCAAAAATGTATAAATTTAGGAAAATTAATATTTAAAACCTAACACATTTTATTTCATTTTGGAATAATGTTACTTTTTTATAACTGTTCCAACCTTTGTGCCTCACAGCCTAAAGAGTAAACCATATATTTCAATATATTGAAGATCATGCCATATTTCAATCGTGGATAAATTAGTCCATAGTAAACCTATTACAAGAATAACACAGTTAATAATAATATAAAAAATTCCTAAAATCAGAAACATTTATTTGATAATTGAAGCATTGGCGGCTTCCCCATAAGGGTTCTTGGACACAGTCCTCCCAATAAAACAACAAGAATATTTAATAGTAGTGTTTCACTAAAAAATTTAAGAAATATACATTAAAAGTAATACATTATCAAGTGTAATAATTTTCTTTGTTTTAAATAATTTGTATTAATTACACTAACAGTTGATGTACCGTAGTTATATTTCTTACATTATTTTATTTAAGCACGTAAAAGTCATATTATGTAACTCACATCAGCATCTTTGAAAAACTATCAAGAAGCGAACAAAAAACAAAATATACCAATATCAAATAAAAGACATGCAATAAAAAACTAAGATAATTTTTTTTTTTATTAATTTTATCTGCTTTCTGATTTGTTCTAATAATTGTAGACTCCTGACTTTACAACAAATTACAACTCTTTTTTTTTCATCTGATGTACTGCTCTAAATTAATTTACTGTGTAAATGTTTTGTACTATATGTGAATATGGAATTCCTCAAGTGTGCTAGAGTTGAGAAAACTTGCTCAGTAAGAAAGTTTTATCTCAAGTTTATTAAGTTTAAATTGTCTCAACTATTTGAATAACTAATCTCATGGAAAGTACATATATATTTCGAAATTAAATTCAATTTTAAGAATATTTAATTTTCTGCAAAACTCTTCTCTTTTTTTTCTATTATTTATTTATATATAACTTTAGAAAGCTGTATTTTTAACTTGTTTAAAGAAATATGGAATTTCTTGTTGGAGAGGATTTTGAACAAATTCTTACCCACAATCTCAAAAAATGTATGTGAAAATAATGTTCAAAAATACCAGCTACTTTGGAAGCTGAAGGTTTTACTGTAGAGAAACCTTTATCTTCATAAAGCACAGAATATTTTCTAAAAGTGGTGACATTTTTACTAGTAAATCCTTATATACCAATTTGTTTAAAAAAATTAGAAATTACTTTCCTGTTCCAACCACACAAAAATTCAGTCATATAAATTTCTAAATTGAAATTGCTCAAAGGAATTTAATAAACTGCCAGTTTTATTAAAATCATTTTTTTTTAAATCTTTTTTTAGAAAATTAATTAAACAATCTTTGTTTTATAGTTATAAATAATATTAACAACTCTATCAACACTAAAATGTTTTGTGAGTTTGTAAAATTATTTATTTCAAAAGTATTATTTTTATATAGATTTATATTTATCAAACATTATGTTTATATTCATTGCATGCCATTATTACAAACACAGTATTATAAAATAAATATTGCTGCCATAAAGCATTGCTAAAATTAGTTCTAAATATCTACTTTATAATTTGATATAACTTAAATAAATCGTGTTATATTTGATTAATTTGAAACTTTAATGTGTACATGGGAAAAATGTGGCACCAATGTGAAACTAATGTCATGCCATTTATTTTCAGGTCCTAATGGGACCTCGTGTTCTTTCAGCAAATCGTCTGTCGGAAAATGGCTACGAATGGTTTTCTTACATGAACAAGAGCAACAGTGGAACAGGCAATAAACAATGGCTATTTATTCAACCTCTGAATAAGTCTGTGTCTCTGTGGGTTGTAGAACAGTTACCAGGCATTACACGTGGAGAAAATCAATCAATGAAACTTAACCAAACTGGATATTGGGCAAGCTATGGACACCCTTATTATGAGGTAGGTTTGTGGTTCGAAATTAATTAATTATTTATTACGGTATCTTATATCTAATTTTAATTTTTGTGAACATAACTATTATTCAAAGCTAATTCAAGGAATGGGAAGTATAAAAATAATTACTTAAATTGGAATGTTTTCAAGAACAGACCTATTGTTTGTGAAGTAGATAACATTCTCGCTTTGTGAGAAGTGCTGGGTTTGAGCCCATGTTGGCGTCGCTAGAGGGGTGTGGGGTGCGGCCCGCATCATGTTCCACATCTAGAGAGGTGTAAAGTTTTAAAATTTCCTACTGGCATTTTAATAATAAAATAAAATTTTTTAGAGAGTTTAATGACCATTTCATCAAAATAATAATATGATAAACAGGAGTTGAATCAAAGGGTAGGTTTACCTTGATACAGATCAGGTTAGGTTTATGACTGTTATGATTGATGACAATACAGTTGATTAGTGGAAAGGAGACATGAATGTGCTAGTGATTAGTCATGCATAACACAAATGATTTATTACTCTGCCATAGTCTCAAGAGCAGTGAATCGTAGTGAAGTGAGGTCATCAATGTTTTAACAGTACCCCAATAAATACAGTGTAAAACAACTTGTTTATAACAATTAAAATTTTGTGTAGATAAAAAAATGTTTGAAATTAAAAAGTCTGTCAATGTTGTGTAAAATTAAGAAATATTTCAATGTAGCTGAGAAAACACATTAAAAAATGTACTATCATTCATTTTTGTTAGATTGAGAAAATAATGCAAATATTCTCCATAAACTTAGGGTTGTGAGAGGTGTAAACTATTAGGTGAGAGTGCGGATGCTGCGAGAGGGGAGGGGGTGACAAAATACTGTCGTAACCAGGCAAAAGTGCATTTACTAATGACCATTTATTTTTACATAATACCAACAAACTACCTATTGAACAATATATACTTTATTCTAAAATTAATCAGACTGTAAAAAGCGAATCACATCTGATTTTGATATAAAAGAAATAAAGCAAAAGATCAGCAGCAAATTTATCACTGATAATATTCAGCTATTTTATGGTACTGAATAGTGAATAAATCCACGAATACGAATTATACTATTATACAAAAGTATTTGGTTGAACTCCAATTTAAGAAAAAAAGCACACAAACAATATTTAGTAAATTCTACAATTAATTTATTTGAGACTTGCTGACCATGGCTTTGTAAAACTCCTGAAATCATTATCATCAAGATTCAAATAAATTAATTGTAGAATTTACTCAATATTGTGTGTGTGCTTTTTTCTTTAAATGCATGAATCTACAGTGTTGTTTGATCAATTTCATAACTAGTTATTCAAAATGAACATTCATTCTTTACTCTGTGAGCTTGTAAGAAATAAGAATTTATATAAAAAACTTTTTATTGAAATTTATGTATAATACCTGAATTAACCTCGCTTCCCTTGCATCACCCAGTGAAGAATAGGAATTTGTGTTTTGTTTTGTTTACTTGACACAAATATATTCAAACAATTCATGAAATTCATTTTTATTGAAATTTATATATAATATTAGGTCTATTAATTTCCCTTTTTCATACCTTTCCTTTGTACCTTTATTGGCACTATCTACCCCTATTCTCCACTGTAGAGAAAGTAGATATCAAAACATTAAAAGTTTTTAATCAATTGGCTTCTTTTAAATTTAGGGGTAGTGGAGCTTGTAGACTCCAGACAATGAACTTGAAAAATTTTATAAGTCTCTTTGCCTACCTAAGCCCGGGAGCTTTGTTGTAATGTCGGAGCACTCGATCCACGCTTCAACTACATTACTGAAATGACTTTTTGGCCTCCAACAGAACGATTCTGAACCAATAGAGTCAGAGCGGCCCGACTATATTTTTGCGCCCGTGCGGACCTGTACCCCTGGTGCCTGAAACGAGTTCTTAAGCTAATTTCTTATGGTAAAAGAAAAAAAATTATAACCACACCAAACGGTAAATATAAGTACTGTATGATGGAGTGGAAATAAATAAGTACATACTATAACTGAATCTAGCTGAATAACTATGTACATCTAGCACATTTGAGATTGTGCTAAACATTACAGATTTTTTTATTGAAAATTCTTTGATTAACGCAAGAATTAATTCCGGATAGCAACACATGCAGCGGCAAGGCGCCTACACACCATTCTGCGATGGTGATGGGCGTAGTGACGCCAGCCAAAGTTGATATGGGCACTCCTACCATAAGAGGACAATAATTAGTAATGTAATAACAATCAATGGATCTCATATTTTATTTTCCATTCGGTAGAAAAATTGTTTTTTTAAATGTGTATTAGCTCTGTTATTGTTCCCTTTTAAATTACAAAACCAACTTTATTACTAACAGTTTTATGAAAAGGGAAAAATTTATTGGTACCTTTGGCGCTAATAGGGCACCGGTACCCATTGCGGTTACACGTCTTGCATGGGCCGGCTCTGAATGGAGTCTCTTAACTATGTCATCAATTAATTTCTACGTTGTACTACATCAATAAACTAAGCTGTAAATTTCATTTCTTATTTATTTAGATTAAACAAATTTATGTTAGCATAACTTCGAACATACCGGGTACTAACAAAGTTTGTAATTTAATATTGTTGTGTAACTAAGTGAAATTTTGTTAAATAATTGCAAGAACTATTTGACTACTTTAGAAGTTAAATTATAACAATTTCTTTTTTTCAGGAAATTTTTAAACTCAGCGGTATCGCAAATGTCACTCAAAATGCATCACTAACGAATCCAGTAGCTGATGTTTTAGAAAATGGGCAAACAAATGTCACTGACATTGAATCGCTTCTCTGCTTGATGCGGAGCCCCCATCTTGCGTTAGTCGGAAGAAGCGACCTCAGCTTAGAAGACATTCAAAACTACACAAAATTTTGGGAAGAGAAATATAACCAAAGCCGAAACAATCACTCTTCTACTGAAATTAATCCGATCACCATGAATGAAACTAACATCGAAATACAATCATACAAAGTTATTACAAAAACTAATCCACACCAACAAAAAGTATATCATAGCTTTAAAGATATTTTTTATAGAATGATTGAATTAAAAAAATTGAACGAAGAGGTAAATAATTTAGCAATGAATACTATGCATAGGAATTCAGTAATTGAAGACGGAATACCCGAGAACCTAAAAGTAGAAGACGAAGATGAAACACCAATTAACGATGAAGAAGAACAGAAAGTGCTTTCTCTTCGTGAATTTTCAGGTGTGATTGATTTGAAAATATCCGGAAGGGATGGATTTCGAGCTGCCGCAGGACCTCCATACAGTATATCCCATGGTTCAGTAGTTGTAAAACCTTTCCAGTGGTCAAAAAGTCCAATCAAAGATTTACCACATATCGGTCAGTCCGATGTTTGGGAATTCAATCCAGTTCAAACAAAATGGGTATGGCTTTAAATACTTATGTTATCTTTAATTTTCAACTATTTTCTAGGCGTAATAGTAAATCTATTTTAAGCTAATTCAGCTTTATAAAGTAGAAGTTGAGCAGAGATTTAATTATATTATGATATAGTTATGTATAGCTTTATTCATATACTGTAGCTTTACATATTAGTTTTGTTCACTTTTGGTGTGCCTTTTTACCTATACAAAATAATAACTAGTATTAGAGGATTCAGAGAAAAAAACTAATAGTAATTTATTATTTATTCTAGATACTGTAACTATAATTTTATATTATTTTATTTGTTTCTACTTAGTGCCTAAATTTGAAACCATAAGACATTGTATTGACAATGGCCTATTATAAAAATATGATGATATGTGTAAGAATATACGGTATTTTTGTGATAGTTTAAAAAATAAAAATAGATCTAAGCTACTTATTTAAATGAACATTAGTATTACACATCAACTTACGACAAAAACATAAACACAATTACTTATTAAAAAGTTTTATCTTGATAATAGATCTATGTTTTAAACAATTAAGTCTTCTTTAAGTATAAGTTATGTAGTATTATAGGTTAAGTCACTTTTTACACTTAATAATGGTATGTCAAAATATTTTTAACTCTTGGTTGAAAGAATTTCTTTTGTTATTTAATACAAGACGACAAATTTAGTTAACTTACACAAAATGTTTAAAGACTAATTAAGTGAAGATCAAAACTGTGGGATATAACTCATTCTAGATTCTAACATAGAGATATTTATTTTTATGTCATTTTGATGCCTTTAGTCAACTTTCAAATCACCAGACACTTAAAACTTCAAAGCTACAGTTGACATTGATGCATAAAAAATAACTACTAGCCTAACATATTAATTATTATAATCTATTTTTTATTCATTTTAATTTGAATAAATGCCTTGGGGTTCTGACCTCTTATAGTCATAAATGCAAATTAAAATACCTAGTTAAGATCATACAACATAGCATTATAGATGATCATAGCTGTACCATAGTTCTTTCAAAATGCTAAGTCTGTGATACACATTAATACACAAATTTTATAAAGCCAAGTAAAAATATTTTAAATTATTCATATAATGAAAAAATTGTTAAATATATATCCTACATTAAGTGCAAGAAAATTTATTATATTTATATTTTGTGAAGAATGTATTTTGAAAATGTTTTACTCAATAAATAATGTATGGTACACTTAGTTTTATTTTTATTTTAATGCATGGAGTTTCCTTTTTCTGAAATAAATTCAAAGATTACATTTAATTAGGAACTTTCACTGCAGCAAAATTTAAATAGGTATGGATTCTCTACATCCAACATAGGTGTAGTATGTTATTTGGTTTTAGAATAAGTACCGTATACTGTATTGGTAGTTTATTAGGATTCCATACCGAAACAAACATGGATAAAAGTGCCAGAATTTCCCCTCCAATAAAAAATATCTCCTGGTCTAATTTCGATCTTAAGAACATTTTATAGTTCCTTTTTATGAATCAAATAAGTGTTGATTGATTTGTTACTTAAAAAACAAAACAAATTTAAATCATTTTAAAATAATTTACAGAAATAATTTACAAAAACAATTTGCGCATTTAGTGCTCAAAATCAGATGACCGCAACCCCCAACCTCCCGACTCCTCAGATCGTGCTCTTTGCTACTTTATTTTGTTTCTAAATTTAAAATCAGTGTTAAGTGGGGACGCTGTTTCAACATCTCTTATGGCACTATCAAGAATTTGTCAATGGTATTGAACGATATTCTAAACAAAGCTTTCCACGTTGCAAAGTAAAGTAAAAATACCACTGGCATTGTTGGATGAAATGAATGAGTAGTCTACTTTGAAGGAGTTAGATCAATAAGCTGTAAGTTAGTTAATACAAATTGCAAACAAAATACATTCTATATTTTTGAAATGCGTTTTTAGTCACCAGTGTATCTGGTATATGTGTTGAACCATCATAGGCAATTTTATTGAGAGTAAAAAAATTGTAAAAAAGAATATTTTTATTTAAGCCTATTACATAAATTTGATATACCTCTCAAACATGAACTGTAAGTAAAAAACATTTGTAATCTCCTAAATTATTTTGTAGTTTGATTTGGGGCATGAACAACACAAATAACACCAAAACATTTTGAAGTAAGTTCACCTCTACAAGTGCCCTGAAACGGGTCCAAGAATTTAATACTATTTAGCAGCTTCTCATGTTCTGGTATAGGGGAGAAGGGGGCTAGATAGACACTTTTTTTGTTAATAATATTTTCAAAATCATTAAAAAAAATTTTTCTTATAAGAGGTTTTATTTTCCATGATCTCTCTAAATTTTTTTAAAAAAACTTCTACTGTTTTATTTTGATATTTAAATTTAATTTTTAATAAAATGTTACATTTGGGGGCTAAAGTGGACTGTTCAAAATTGTGGGTAGGGGTAATAATTGTGGGTGGACCGAATACAAAAATTAATTTTCTTTTGTATATAATCAAACAGAAAACTATTTTTATTGACAAATACAATGAAATTAATATGATTTATTACAAACTAACCACTGTTATTTTATTTTTAACTAGTTCTCTTTTAACAGTTTAACTAAAGATATGAAAAAGTATGAGTAGAACAATTCTTTCTGCTGCTGTCACTTATGCTTCATGAAACCCAACTTGCTACTTTTACTAAAATTACAATCATAAATGCTTATTTTACTTCATATAATTTCAAAGCCTTCATTTTTAGACAGAAGTTCAATTGCTTTGTCAGATTCTTCTATTTCCAATTCATTTTTATGTTGTTGAATTCTGTTGTTTTGACTCTTGAATTTAAACATCAAATGATTCCTAAATTGCTCATCAGCTTTCTTCTTTTCTTGTTGGGAGTGCTTCTCTTTTTCTTTCACTCATTTCTTCAAGCAATCTTTTCTCTGGGGTATCTTGTCTCGTCTCTTTGATCCTTCTTTTCTCCGTCAAGCTTTTGGAAAAGGTAAAATGCTTTCTGGTGTTACTGATGGTGCGGGAGAACTCTTACCTAAGATTGGAATGGTAACATGACTTGTGGTAAGTATATTTTTTTGGAGTTACAGCTATGGAGTTATTAAAAATATTACATGTGACAGAATGGTTGGCTGTCAGTTCCACCTTAGAATGTTCATTTTCCTCCGTGTTTTTACTTTTGCTTGAAACCTGAGTGAATTCATGAACAGTAATTACCTGGTTCTTCTGCTGGTTAGTTACTATCAATTAAATCAATAGCTTGTTCTGTTGTTTCATTGTTGGTTAATGGTCTGTCAGAAATATAACTCCACAAAAAATCCTCTTCAGAAAAAACTAGACGATTTGAAGGCCAATTTCCAGGTTTAGAAAAAGAATATGCAATATTTTTTGGTGTTAAAGAGTTCAAAGTATGCCACTTTAACGAGACGTGAAATATTTTCCAACCTAATCCCACAAAGCTGCCTTAAAAGGTTCAAACACAGCAATATTCAAAAGCTGCAATCCGTGACTACAGTGGGGTCGAAAATACGTTATTCATTATGGTTCATAATATATATTATTTGTTATTATTCCTATACTATTTTTGAAACAACTTGATAACATTTCTATTGAAGTAGAAATCCACTCTGTCCACATCTGCCCATGCAAATAATTTATAAAAAGTTAAGTTAATATTAATTCCTTTCTTCAAAAGGCTGAATTTAAAGCTGTACCATTCGAATAAAATAGTGTAGGCCTACTTCTAAGGTTATTTGAGTAAAAATATTTAAAAAATTAATATGATTTACCTTACCTTTAATTTAAATATAAATTTATAGCAGAAACCAATAAAAAACTGAAAAAATATTTTCTCTTAAACAAAGCAAGCCATTACTTTTTTACTTCAACATTAACATCTGTTTAATATCAGTGTAGCCAACCTCTGAAAATGTTTATCCACATTATTGTTACTAATATTAAGCCTTGCTACACTAAGGCATGTCGACACTAGCCCCTCTTTCTCCCCTACTATGGACTTTTAAAAGTGTATTACACTAATTTCTATAAAATATTCAGTATATTATGTTTCTATAAAATTATTTCCTCCCAACAAAACTTTAGTAACCTTTAACTTTTTTAACATTATTGTAAAAAGTTAACCCTAAAAATTATTTTGCATAACCCCAAAATGTTAGAAAATAAAAAGAGTTTTCAGTGCTAGTTTTGCTGCAATAAGTCAAATAAATAGAATTTAGTCTGTTCTATTTACTATCCTTGACTTAAAAATAAATAAACCTTTATTTTATTAAAGTAGACAAAAATACTGCTATTACGATTAAATAATAAGCTAAATCCTCTCTAAAATCTTAAACAGATATTACAGTACTAGTAAATAGTTTTGAAAGTTAATTATAAGTAGCAGCACCTTATGAAACAAAGATTTACAGGTTAATGTTATTGATTAAAATACAGTTAGGCCTATATATACCAAACCAATGATTAAAATTAATAATATTTTATAATTTGGATGTAGGTAGCAGCACTTTGTTTTTATATATTATCTTCTTTGCCAATTTTTCTATATTTTTAATAGCGATGCCAAATACACTAAGGTAAAATAGTTGTCATTATTGTATTTTCAAAACACAGTAGAGTTCTGCTAATCCGCCCTATTCTGAACAGAGTTAAAAAAATAACAATTTTTTAAACTTAAAAAAACAGGAGAATTTAAAAAGGTGTTCGTGAAAAAACGTACATTTCTTGTTACATAAAATAGTTACATAGAGACATACATAGGTCATAATCTTGATGAAAACGCCTGAAACGAAATAGGAATGAAAGCTGGTTACTTACAGTACATGTCGGCTCCATTTATACAATTTTTCATCACTGCTAAACACAAAGCATTACTTATTTACACACACTTTTAAGAAATGTCAGTGATTTTTTTCTGTCAAAGAGTACTGAATCGACTTGGGGATGCAATGTTCCGCCATCACCACATGAACATCAAACTCCCCTAGACAGAGTAAACACTGAACTAGATACGACTACACTCAATTCCACATTCACCGTGCAGTACAGATCTTACGGGAGAATAGACATGGTAATATAATTGCAGGGAACATCACGTTTATTGTCATGCGGGTTGCGCCAATGGGAATTTATGTTTTTTATGTTGGATAGTACCGCTGAGACTGTCGTATGGATAACATGGCTCTGTACTGCACTGTCGTATGGGTGCTCTGTACTGCACGGTGAACGTGGAATCCAGTGTAGACTAGTGCTCAGTGCAGTGATTCATAAATATGTTTGAAACGTGGGAGGGAGAGGGGTAGGTAATGTCTTGGCGCTATGACTCACCGAAGGAAATGCATTTCCTTTCCGACTTTCACTGAGCCTGTTTACAAGCCGATCAACGCTGTATAGAGCTGCCATTAGCAGATGTCCCCCCACATTATTTACCCATTAACATGTCAACACGTTGATATTATTATTTATGAAATCCGCCTATTCCGAATTCCCGCTAATCTGTACAGTGTTCGGTCCCAATTATACTCCATTCCACCAGCCGTGGCACCTGACGCAATAGGAGACCCTTTACTCTCAGGCGCCACGGCTGGTGGAATGGACTATAGTTTGGGTTAGCAGGACTCTACTATATGTAAACAAATTATGATCTATCCCAAATACGTATGTGTGACTGTCTGCCTAGAATATCCAATGCCAACATTTATTTATCAAATTAACTAGTGTGTACTTAATATTCAAATCACTTAAGGTATTTTGATGAAATTTTAATTTCATGAGCTATATAATTCATACATTTCAAAAATAAATATATAAGTTTTGACTGATTGGTTTATTATATTTTACAAATTATTAGGCCTAAACCGCCATTTATTCTTGAATTAATTGTTTTCCTTTCTGTGGTGGGAAGGAAAATTACTCAGTTTTAATATGACATAAAATTTTCAGACCAATTGCCGAGCTGCGAGACAAATAGGACGAAACTAAAGTGTAATATATTTACTTTACATTTTAATTCTTTAGTTTTAGGAAAAGTTTTGTTCAAAGATTTCTCGTTTAGTTTGTTTTTTACTTAGTTCTGAATTGAGTATACAAGCATTGATAGTCGGAATGATTTTTGGCATTCATAATGAAACAAAATCTTTTACATTTAGATTAGGATCAAACTTTGCTCTTACTCTTTTCATATCTAAACCAACAGTCGAAATGAACGGAAAACATTTCAAAAAGATTTAGAAGTTAAAAGTTCGACGATTTTCAGGCGGCAATTTTTTGGATGGCTGAATGAATTTTCTCAGCCGTTTCATAACTGCACTTGTTGAAGATCCTTCACATGTATCACTTTTAATATCCTTTATATCTTTTGAAGCTAAAATAAAGAGAAGGATGAAAGGAAACAGCAAAAATATTAGTAGTAATCCAAGATAAGATCAATGCATGGACAGAGTAAGGTTCAAGATTAGGTGTTAAAAAAATGTAATCTAGTCTAATAAAAATACATATGCTCCAATACACATCATCACACACTTTATTTATATAAAGTATAATTTAATTTACAAAAGCTATATATATACATATATATAAATAACAAGACATTAAAAATTTTACATAAAACTGTGTTAATTGTGAACATTGTATTTAAAAAATCAGACACCAATATAGATACAATTCGTGTCATTTTATACGAAAATTGCCACCTGGTTTTCAGTTTGTAGTAATGTAGTATACAAAAATTAAGAAAATAAATAAATTTAAATACAGACTAGAATACATTGTTTTGTTGTGTACATATGTTATTCTTTTTACATTCCTATACATTTAGATGGCGTAATTTTTTTAATCCAACTTAGATTACCTTAGTTGTTAGAATGAGTACCCATAAGTATGTGAGATGGGTAGAGCTTGAACTAGCTAGAGATAGAGCAAGTTTGATGCTGGCAACCATTTTAGCTTTTCTGGTCATTGGGGCTAAAGGATCGGTCAAGTCAATCAAATAACGCATAAAATCATAGACGAACCTCGACTGCAATTTTAGATAAAGGGGCTAACATTGTTTTGTATGTATAAAATAATGTATACTAGATAAAACACCTCTTAAACCAATAACAACAATTAAACATTGAGGTAATTTATGATCACAAACAAGTTGTACTCAAAGAAAAGTCATCAATATTATTATTTTTTTTTTTAAATTACATATAGCAAAAAGATTGTAGTGTTCATTACTTATCGTAATGTTTGAAAGTAGAAGTGAATTTACACCTCCCTAAATTTTTACTTAAGTTAAATGGTGAACATTTCCTAGAGGACTAATATTTTTAAGGCCTCTCCTTTGTCAAGTTCAACCTATGTGTAAAATATGCAAACAGAAAATGTTTTTTCTTCTATATAACATTATTTTTCTGATTGAAAGATGATAAAATGGAATTTCTAACCATCCCTCAAGCAAATATAAACATAAATTGAATGGCACCACTAAGAAGAATGCTTTGTTATGTTAAATCGGCAAACCAATTTAAAAAATATATAAACATTTAAAGGTTGCCAAATTGAAAGGTATATAAAATTACTATGTTCACTTTATTTTTTCATCATTTACGGAACATTTAATTGCTTTGTTAACATAAAATTTATAAACCCATCTAGGTACAAATCGAACTTACCAATAAGAAGTTCTTCATGGAATATAATTTTAAAAGGCAAGATTAATTAGCATTAAAAATATACTTCAGCCTAAAAAGGATCAAAAATAATTACTTAATTATAACAAACAATCACTAATCTCAGAAACCCATCAAACATATTTTCCTTCTGAGCAGCCCTGAAATGCCCCATCTTTGAATATTTAAGTAACATTTATTTAGTGAGGATATATTAAATACTCCCAAAACCTCACTAATTTAAATATTTTACAGTAAAGATAAATATTTTTCTTTTGGATGTTTATAAATTCTTTTGTTTTATTCCTTAAGTATATAATATAATTATGTAGTCTATAAAATACCATAAACTAATGGAGCTAAATAAATATTTTTAGTTGATTAAATGGTACTCTTACGATTATTTCTATACTAACAAAACTTAATACTATAGGTAACACATTACCATGCATCTATTTATAATTCGTAAAATACAATAAATGGAACTTTCATAAATAATTCTAATAAAGGAAATTGTATTCATTTGATTTAAAACAGTATGTCAAAATCTTCATATTAAAACAAAATGTTTAATGTAGTTGATTAAACCCTATCAATATTAACAGTTGGAGCTGGGCAGATAATTTACATGATTGTAATAAACAAATCCTTAAATACACAAAATGAGCAGAAAGATTCCCAACCCGAAGTTCGAAAACATATTGCAGAGGGAAATTTAGTTTTTGGTTGGTGCGAATGTCTTTTGGCAACGCATAATCCTACGGTAGAAGTGTAGTTTAGCCAAACAGTTTTCCTCCTGTTTTATGATAGAGTTGAGTAAGCTGTGATTATCAAACATGTATATCTCCCAGGCTCAACCTGCATTCATCCTTTCAAGTTAATTTGAATTCCAATCTTAGAACAACTTTACAGAACCTTTTTATGGGTGTATAACAGATCAATGATTTCACGTGTAGTAACTCGTTTTATTGTAACTGCGGTGAAGATAAACGTCTAGCCAATCTAAAGTTGATACAAAAACTGTGACATCAAATTGGAATGTCTTACAAAAGTGTTCACAGAGCAACAAAGAAACTGAAACTCTATACGTATCACATTCAAGTTGTGCACGAGCTTCAAGAATGTGCTAAGAAGACTTCGTGTGGAAGACTTCATTATTGTCAAAGGCTTTTGTGCTTTATTTACAGGAGTGTTCAGGTCTTGTGACTATGTTTTCCACTCTACTGAAGCATATTTTCAATTAAGTGTAACATAAACAGCAAGATCAACAGATATTGGAGTTCAGAAAACCCTCAGGTTTTCCATGAGACTCTGTTACATTAAATGTGCGATTTTGAGGAAAAGAATTGTGTATCAAATTGGAAATGAATACATCTGAACATTACCAAGACATCATCATGTATTCATGGAACTTCTGTGGCCTCCTAATCGCCAGATTTAACTTTTTATTGTATTTTTCCTTCGGGAACATCTGAAGGATAATACTATAAAAACAGTCATCTGCGACTTCAAAGGGAAGAAATGTTTAAGGTCATGTGTGTAACATTTTTGTATTAGATTCAGAAACCTTACTTTAAACATGTGGTTTAAAACCATAAATTGGAGTGTCACAGCAGTTCATGTTACTATATTTCTCATAATGAAAACTAAAGACAATTGTCATGACAACTGATTTTATATCATACCTAATGCCACAAATTAATTTTTTCAACAAGTCAAGTAAATATCATATACTCAACATTTATAAAAATTAATTGTCGTGACATCTTCAGTTTGTTGTTTAACCGAATGTCATGAAATAAAAATTAAGCTACTATGAGAAAACTGCGCTAATGTTATGTATAAATGTTGTGTTGTTAAAGAAGTAGATTTTTAATGTTTAAACAAATCGCATCAGCAAAATATTAATTCATAAATCGTGACTTTCTTAGGCCTGAATACTAACAAACTTGTTGGTCTAACTTTGTACAGCATCAAACTCATATCATTCTCTACTGTTTGAAAATTAAATTTTGACAATTACTATTAAAAATCAAATGATTACAATAAATGTATTTCCATTCAAACATAACTGCACTACGCCTTAATACAAATTAACAAATAACATAACAAAATTAAAATTAGTTTGTATCTACTATAAGTGGTTTACTAACATTAACATCATAAATGAATTATCTTTACCCCAGCTCACCCTTAAAATAATAGTTACAGTACATTAGTACTATAAATACTTTGTAGTTTCAATATTAAATTAAATATTGGACATGGAAGATCATTTAGATGACTAAGAACAAGTTATGGAAGGAAGAATCGATTAAATCACTGTGTTGGCAAATAAAGGCAAATGTTAAAACAATAATTTAATATTCAATTACGCTATAATATTACTAATTACTAAAACTGATCAACAAAATTTACATATTGATATTACTTATTATTTAAATAAAATATTTATAAACTAAAAATACATTCAATCAGGCCCATTTGTTCTATTGGAATTAATTTGAGGTAACTTAAATTATTATTGGAGCATAATTACAAGTATTTTTTATTATAATTTGTATTAATATTATTTAACCCTGTCCTTTGAATGTAGAGATGTGCAGTTGCTGAATGTTTGTGTAATGTACATGTTTTTAGTGTTGTTATTGTTTGATGAATGAAGATCTGATGATGAGACATAAGCCCCCAAACGCAAAAGTAAAAGAAAACTAAAAGTCACAGACGGTGTAAGTACTTTATAGCTTATTACAGTAGAACCCCTCTGTCACCTTAGGAACTGGGAGTATGGTCGGAACACAAAAAAGGTCGGATTATCAGAAAATACAGAAACTTATTATGAAAATAACGGAATGCCATGACAGGTTTTCCAACAACCAACGGTTCACGGTTCCTGACATGATAAAAAAACACACAACTGTACACACAATGTAAAACAAATACACTGTAATGAACACAGAAGACCACTGTCATAAAACCAACGAACAGTGCGTTATACGCGGTAGATGGGTTCCGGCAAAGTGCCGTGCTAAACTAAACCGCATATAACGAGGACTATTTATAGACTGACGCGATAGCCGAAAATAGGACGTCATACAGCTTAGTGTTGATATTGATCAAGTAGGCTTACATTAAAATGGATTTTAGTAATTCAAACAAACGGTTTTGTTTTTCAATTAATTTAAGTGACTAAATGCTCAACAAAATCCAAATGACTAAATTCTGTACAAACAATACAGAAAGCCTAAAAGAAAAACGTGTACATATGGTACAGGTGCTTTACATTTCACACATAAAAATAAATTGAGTAAATTAAGTTAAAAAAAAAGATAAATACATTTTAGATTATCACTCGTGACCAATATTTTCGATACTGACAGCGAAAGATAGTTTGATCTTGATGTGACTGACTAAGTTGTAAAAATAGGCAAACCCGACAATGACGGAGTAAGTAGGGGTGGGTCCCGGGTACTGTTATAATAGCACTGACCTTGAGGCGTGAGTGAGATGACAAATAGTGTGCCAATACCTTATAAAATTATCAACTGTAGCCTACACTCCAAACAACTCAGCTGAAATACGAAACCTTTCATGGACTTTTTTTACCGCGTAAAGCGGGACCGCGAATAACGGACTGCCTGTAAACACTAAAAACTGCACAGTACAGTACAAAAAACACGCACAACAACAGAAACGATACCAGAGACGACGGAGCACTAAAAACAACAATGGCTCGACGGGATGTAAGTCACTAATTTCGGCTCGAACACGGTCGGATTAACCGGAGCGGCGGACCAGCCGAGGGCGGACGAGAGGAGTTCTACTGTAATTATCGTTGACTTGGACACTTACACTCGAAAATAGTTTTAAATTATATACTTTAACAAATGATTTCTGAAAAAGGGGTTTAATAAAAATTATGGAAAAAACAATAAACGTTAAATTAGGGAAAACGTTAAATAATTCTGATGATGAACATAATAAATGAGAGATGGTGAACATTATGATGAATGAGTTGTAAGAAAACGTTTAGTAGGCAGTTCTAGGGTTAAAAAGCACAACTACAGTAATTGTTTTATTCTAAGAATAACTGGAACATTGGATTTGTAAAATTCACACAAAAAGAAGATACCTGAATATTTTATTTCTCTCATGAAATAATTTCCTTTAAAAAGAATATTTGCAAATTTCTCTCAAAGAGTCTGCCAAGGTCTACCTAACATTGACTACGTTCACTCAACAATTACAACCAACACTGAAAACTACTCCAAACATCTAGTCCACACTATTCATTATCTATCACAAGAAACTCGGGACAAATCAAATTTTTACTATTTGAAATTCAATAAATTTATGAATACAGTCACAATTCAATATACAAAAATTGTAAATAAATAAAGTTTTGTATTTTTTTTAAATCAAGAGTTTTAACAAAAATTTTGTTTATTTTTTGTGAGAGTAGATTCAACCAACTTAAATGTATTTATTTATCTCAATTCAGCTGCAAATTACTCGATTCCCTTTGATTTACCGAGTAATAAATTATTTTATTCTTATAAAGTAGCCGTTATAAATTTTTTTTGCCATTGTTAATTGTGTACAAAGGTCGTGTTTTTTTTACCACTAACCCTTGATCTGTCCATGCAAATTTTTTGCAATGCCAAGCCATTTCGGTACGTGTGCAACCATATTTTCAAAAAATCGCCAAATACAGTAATTATATCCAATCCAAAAGTGTTCCGAAGCTTTTTTGTAGAGAAAGATTCAAAGAATTCATATATGCCAGTAAAAAAATTATTGATGTAAAATTTACAAAGTTATTAACTCAAGAAAAAAAATGTTCAGTAAAGAAAAGAAAAAGTTCAACTTTAGGCGTACATAAAAAGTAGTAAAATTTTTTGTAATTTTTTTCAACACGTACAAAAGTTTTATAATTTAGTTCTAAATAGAACTGTATGAAAATATATATCAATTTCAAATTTTGAAAACACCAGTTTTAATGTCCCTACTACAAGACTGCTTCAAAAATAGGTCTAGTTTGAATAGTCATTTAGGAATATATGCTTTGCCCAAAAATGAAATATTATAACAAAGTGCAGAAAATAAATCAAAGAATTGAACTGTATATTTGTAAATACTTCTTTTATAAACATATTTCATTTAGTTTTACTTGAATAAAAAAATTAAATCAAACAAATAAAAACTCTCACGTACCAAGTCTATACAACATCCCATGTGCTTATACCGTGGGTCCACAGCTTACCAAGCGTTCTCAAGGCGAGTATTGAATTAAACGAAAGTCAGCATTTCCTACTACCGTAAATGTGGTTTAATTTACGGACGAAAGATCGAAGTTTTTCCTACAAATTGATATAAACTCATCTATCTGTCCAACTGCATTGGTTTACAGAAAACTTTATATTTTTGGAGCTATAAGAGCGACGTCTGATTGGAAGGCCGTTTTAGAACGTTCAAATCTTGACGAATCCGAAGGTATCTTTATATTATTGTCAAAATATTTCTGTCGAGCGATATTGAGCCTTAGAGACTTGACGTATTTGTGTAATTTAATATTGCTTTCTCGCAATATTGATTTAGAAAACTACAATTTTAAAACGGTGAATACATATGTAAATATAAGTTTTAGAACAAATTTGTAAATACAAAAATTTTTGTTTAAATCATTTCCTTTCCAACGGTTTTTGTTTTATTGTGATTAGATGATTTTTAGTAGGTAAAATATTCAATACAAAGAAGAGTTGTCAATTGAGTAGTGTGAGAACTAGGTCAAGCACTAAGACTGCTCAATTGAGGGTTAATACAGATAAACCACATCATTCTATAGAACAGCATAAAATATTCCATCAGAATCAAAATTCTTTCAAATAACCAACATGGGAAATAATCAGCAGCTATGATATCCACAATATCAAATTTAACTTGAGTATGAATGTGTCTAACCTTTGGGGTTTTAAATATTCATGGTCCTAAGCAGTGGCATCTGGTCAGAGGAGATAACAAAGGCTGGGCATCCCCAGAGTTTTATTAAGCACGTAAATAATATTAAACATTTATTTTATGAGAGTTGGGACTTATTTAAAATTGACTGCAACATTTGGGATAAAAAAAAACAGTAGGTTTTAGAAAAAGTAGTGCTAGATTTATATTAGTAATCACTTTTAATAGCAATTTTGTAAAATGTTTACAAAACAAAAACACACAGATCCAATAGACTGAAACGGGATTGCTGTAACTTAAAAAATTAATAGCAGCCATAACAATAATAGCAAGCAAATCCTAAAATATATTGGCTGCAAAAGTATACAGTAAATATGATATGTGTGTATTAGTTTTCAAAAAAATCTTTAAAAAATAAGTTTTATTTTATAATGTTATAATATTTTATGTTTTAAAATAAACTATTTTTTTTTTTTCATAGCCGGTAATTAGCTGTAGAGTTTAAAAAAGACTACATTTATATTTTCAAAACCTTTCTTAGAGAAAGGCAAAAAAAAAACTTCCAAGAAATTAGGGCATCACTTACATATTTAACCACGAAGCAAAAGTTTGTTTCATTCATAAATTTTGTTTATAGTTCTGACCTCCTTTCTCACAAGGCGCCACTGGCCTCAAAACAAATTAAAATGATTTCTTCACCTATACAAGATAGTATAAATACAATATACAGGGTTTCCTAGTCAACATTCGGCATTTAAAATGTATTTACAAAAACCTTAATAGTCAAACAGCCCATAGTAAAATCCCAAGTAGTTTGACATACTTAGACATTATATTATTTTACTGTTCAATTTAAAATTATACTATTTTGATTTCTCATTTAACTCATTCTTTCTTCTCCACATTACAACTTTCTTTCTGTATTATTCTAGATGTTACTCTTTGTTTTGTCTCTGATAATTAAAATTAAGAAACTTCTTATCCTCTCATAATTAAGAAATCGATATTGTATACTCCTAATGCTATATACAATACTTGTTCTTGTATATAATACTTATTGAATCCAGAGAACAATAAAATTTTAAATCATTATAAATGTGAATATTAACAAATCTCTATCTAAAACATTTGAGAATTTCTTTTAGTTTGTTTTTATGCCCATCAGATTAAGGCTTGGATGTTAAGTCAAGATTTAAAACTGAGCAATCTTGACAACCCTTAGTGAAATAGAAGAAAGTTAATTTATATTGAATTTTGAATGTATGGCCTATAATGAAAGTTGTGGTTAATGATCACACGACAAAATCATTAGTTAACCCTGGAACTGGCAGAGGGTCATTTATAACCCTCTCTCAGGCGAAGAATTTCGAACATTAGCGAAAATTTGCATATATTTGCATAATCGATAATTTAACCCACTTAGAATCATCCAATTGTAATAAAACTGGCACCATTGGAAAGAAAATGAATTAAACTTTAATTTTTGTATTTACAACTTTTTCGTAAAACGTATATTTACATACGTAATCATCGTTTTAAAATATGCACATCGGTCTACAGCTATTTCCGTGCACGAATCTGCATACAATTGTACTGTTATTTCCCACTTCTTCAACGTTCAAGACTATCTACACAAATATTTCTATGGCTATTATAAAGATACCATTGGATTCGTCAAGATTTTATCTTTCTGTTGGTGCCTTCTAATCAGATGTCACTATAAAAATACGACTTGTTCCAAAAATTACTGTAAACCCTTGCAATTGGACAGTTTTTCAACCAATGGAACATCCCATTTGTCAAGTGATATTACGCCTACTATATCAAATGTTTTGACAGATTTCTTTACACCATTTTGTACAGCAATGATCTAGAAATAACCGGTTTTTTGTCTGTCTAGACGACAATTGAAATGTACATAATTTTACGTTCTAATGAGAAAGTCTAGCGCATGGGTTCCCATGGTATTAGCATTGTATTTGGATAACCTAATAGAACTCCGATCCAATGCAATATTTTGTTCCACTGGAAATTCGACTTTTTTGGTGCTATCTATTGGGGAAACGAAGGAAGCTGTGTGAAACACCAATGCTACCAATGCTTTCTCCCTAGCGCTACCTCGCGGCGCGATCATGTACTATTTTCGCGATAACCTTTTTTCCGGCACACAGCCCCCGTATGGATGCAAGATCTATTTATTATTCATGATCTATGGTATTAGTGTCATATTCTCACTGCTGTTATAGACGGCCGACTTTTCATTAGATTGATGTCATTTTGTTATTCAAATAAAGATAACTCAAACACTTTTGTGAACTAAGGAAAGGAAAGACAAGTATACCGTTCTTTTCTTTAATTTATCCTCTACACTTTGTTATAATAATATTTCATTTTTGGGCAAAGCATATATTAGTAAATGGCGTTACAATCTAGGCCTAGGTTTGTTACCAGTCGTGTACTTGGAACATAAAAACTGTTTTTTTCAAAATAAAAAATTTGAAATTGATAAATGTTTTTATACAGTTCTATTTAGAACTAAATTACAAAACTTTTTTACACTTACGAAAAAAATACAATAAAATGTTTACTACTTTTGTTATGGAGGCCTAAAATTGAACTTTTTCCTTTCGTTACTGAACATTTTTTGTTTCTTGAGCTAATAACTTTTACAATTTTAAAAGAAAGAAATTTTTAGTGACATATTTGAATTCTTTGAAGTTTCTGCTACAAAAAATCATTTACTATTTTTGGCAAATTTTTAAAAATATGCTTGCAAAATGCTAAAAACGGGCTGGCCAATTTTAGCTTTAACATGACCGGTTCTAGGGTTAAGGATTATTTTTCTATTAAAAAAGCTTTGCATTTGTGAATAAATGAGGTAACAATGCCAAGTTTTCAATAATTAGATTTTTAAATACATCTGAGTTTGCAAATTATAGTAAGTCTAGACTAAAGACATGCAGTACTAAAATATTTACAAAATAATTTTGAAGACAAAAGTATATGCAAATGAAGTTATAATAATAACATAAGATTCTAAAGTACGTTCAGCGAGAGTTTGCAGTAAATCAATGTGTTCTGTGGCCATTTTGAAGCTTTAAATTTAAGACTTTTAATACGTTTTTTTAGTTAAAATTTAAATTTATACTCATGTAACTTAATAAAACATTTATTAAGAGGTTTTAATTGTCCATGTCTTTTCCTGTCATCCGTCATAGGTAGTGATTTACTGCAAACTCTCGCTGAACGTACTATAGTACACAATTAAGAATTAAAAATTGTTAAGTAAATATTAGTACATGAGTAAAGAAGGATCTGGGATAAGGTACGGTTAAAACATTTTTTTTTAAATCGCGATCTTTAAAAAATGTTTTCAATTTTTAAGACACCTAAATGAAAGAAAGAGGAAGGTCCAAATGTAGTGGAATTCAAATTGGTGAATAGAATCTTAAAATTCAAAATGTTAAACTTTTGTCTTTTTTCAATAACATTTCTTCACAAATGTCAATGATAAAAATAACTACATATGTGTTAATTAGATTAAAATACTGATTGAAATTTATTTACTTCATTGGATTAATTTGATTAACAATCAGTGGCGGCTCCTTGTGTGGTTGTTTGGTTGCACAACCCCCAAGAAATAAAACAAAAAATTAATCACATTAATATTTCTTTAAATATCAGTGCATTATCAATATCAACCTCATTTCAATCTAAAATTTATGGCCAAGAATGTCCCCAAACCGTTGAAAAGCCGAAGAACGACAACCCAACCTTCGCGCGCAGCGTCGTGGAACGCACTGCTTCTGCAACCAGAGCCTAATGCAGCTATTAGCATTGAAACTGGTGGGGATTTGTAACTAATGTGTTGCTATGGCAACTCACATAAAGCCTTCAGGTGCATAAAAGTTCTACAACCAGCCACCAGGGGTTTGCCAGCAAGAATGCTTTGATGTTCATATTTCATGTTTTGTTTAGTGAATAATGCAAGACATTTTGAGGTTACGTGTTGTTAGTTTTGTTCTCGTATTTTGGCTAGCTGCGTTTGTTGTTTATTTGTTTTAGATTGTGTTAATATATTTTAGTGTGTGTGTATTTAATCTGGATTCTATTACAATAGTGCTTTTAAAACTTTTTACATTATTCTTCATAAGTTGTAGCAATTTGAGTGGGCCTAGACAGAGAGTGTAGTGTGTAGTGTTGATTAGTCATCGTGTGTGTTTGCCCATCTGAAAAACAGACGAATGGACGTTCTTTTTAAATGAGGTTAGTGATATTTAAACATATAATTTGCCTGAATTCTATGTTTATTCATGCATGATTTAATTGCTATTTTCAGTTTATTTACTATTTTATTGTAGGTTAGTATTACCCTTAACTGAAAGCTAAAAATGTTTTACTTGTTCGTAATGGTAACCAAATCATTTTAATGGATTTAAGTTTAAAATGTTGGTGTAATTAAGACAAAAACGTATAATTCCATGTGTAATTCATCACCTAAAATAATGTGTTAAATTGCGTTCATATTCCATATCCACCGGAAATTCTCTTCACATAATTGCAACCACCAAGTTATTAACTCACCAGCCGCCACTGTTAACAATTCACTTAGACATTTAAGGCTATGATTATAACATAACCTCCAAATTTGGTTGCAGTGTTTCGCTTTTATCTTAAAATACTTGAATTAATCCAAATTCTACTCTCCGTTAGTGTTACTTTACTCAGGTAAGGTTCATTTTCCCAAAACTCAATACTAGAAAGTGACAGATTACACAAAATGTAATGCAATAACTTAATGATATTTATAATATCTTACTCTTCATTATTAATACTAAAATAGTATAACTCTTATGATAAAAACTTTTAATATTTTCACTTTCGACACATTCACATAACAATAAAAATTAACAGTATACAACAATCAATAACAAACAACAAATTAGTTTTAAAAACAGACAATTAAAAAAACGTATAAAATGAATTCTGAACGTTACAACCTACTGGGTAACATAATTATTACAGTAACAATCGAACTACACTATACTAAGCTTAACTTCATTAACAACTTACAACCTCATCAAAATTGTGCTTACAACCGCTTCCAAGGATTTGCAATTTGTTTAGAAGGAATTTAAGTCTGGACGTAGTTCAATGAGCAAGAAGGAGTTTAGTTGTGCTAATGGACGTTAAGATTTGTGTGGTACAAACTCCAATGTAACTCTTTCCGTTTCATTTCTGTTATAATGATTGTCATCAAACTTTCAAGTCTTTCTGAAATATATATATAGAGTATAAAACAGTGAATACAATTGTGTATTGATATAGAAAGGGTTTCTAACATTAAATTTTTATTAAAATTTAACTTGGCATTTCAAAAGTTTATGCGTTACGGAAATTGCCTAACTAATATTTCAGTAATTTTACAAAAGAGACAAAGTACATATAATGTGTGTTTATCATAATCTTGTTTTTATTTTTAAACAACATTTTAGATACTTGGTTTACTATTAAAGAAAATAAATCTAGTTAATAAATTTAAATTTAATAATTTTATTTAGTTAGATTTAAATAAAATCTGTAAACCTTTAAAACCTCAAGATAAGACTACATACATAGCTTATGAATATGGAAACATACTTCCAAATATAATTTCAAAAAATTTAAAGAAATTAAACATCACTATAGCATTCCGGACTAACAATAATATCCAAAAATGACTGTCCCAAAAAACAGACAAAGATCCCAAATGTAAAACTGGGATATATAAACTAGTTTGTGATGATTGTGATTCATTTTACATAGGCCAAACAGGTAGAGCGTTCCACCAGAGATTTATAGAACACTTACCAAAAAGGAGCATAGATGGAAATAAATCTAATTATGCACGCCACCTGATAGACACTAACCACGGCTACACGAGTTTTGGACACTAATTTGATACCAATACATTATAATACAAGTTCTGTTTTTATTTAAAAATAGCCAGACGTTGGGC
>JAGFPH010000640.1:348238-361068 GCA_018207615.1 Philaenus spumarius
GACTCTTTAACTTTGAAATTACTTAGATATATACAAAATGTTACAACATATATGCAAAAAAGGCAAAATTATGGATGCTATTGAGGAATATGAAATTTACAAAGCCTTTAAAAACAACGACAACCTAGTTATGAATGACCAGCTTCATTTTTCCTCAAATATACTGTACGACACGGCTATCAGTATGCAAGATAACAAGGGTGCAAGTCACCATCAAAACGTAGACCTATAATTACATAACCATGAAGCGGCAGTTGTCCTTGGACCACCGTACGGGATGCATCCCACGCTAAAAATTTAATGTGTTTTCAGTGTTTGTGTTTTATGTGTTTGTTTATATGTTTGACAACCTCGTAAAAGTGACTACGTATCTGAAAATGGAGTGAATCTCCAAAACGCGTAATGTGAGAAAAAAGAAGTCACGTGACGGAAAAATAAAAAAGTAAGTAAACTTTAATAAATTTACTTCATCATTTAGGCTACGGCCACACTAGACCGCGACTTTGTCGCTGCGACAAAGAAAAAAGTGGACTGTATTGAATGATAGAGATACGGCCATGCTAGGGACCCGCCACAGCGAACAGAACGCGTCCGGGAGCGTATTCTGGTCATGGCGACAAATACGTTCCCCATGTTATCTAATGGAGCTGGCCATGCTAGGCGACAGATCGCTCCTCCACCCTTTTCTGCTCCACCTGATTCATGTGTGCTTGATGCTAGTTCAATGTTTTCAGTAATGCTGTGAATAACTTGTTTCTCTTTTTGAAATAACCATGCCCTTTGACACTGATATTTTCACTAATGAAATTAGTTTACGTATCTCTTTAAAATTAGAAATTAATCTCTAGAAATTAGTTTAGTTTCTCTTGGGTATATATTATCTTCAGAAACGATGATATGCTTTTTCGAAAATAAGAAAAAAAACTTTTCTCCATCTTCATTATGGTGTGAAACTGACCTTGATTCAAACGCGCACTATTCAGCGGATGGACTCGAAATGCTTTTTCTTCTTTTTTAAGTAAGACCGTACGGCAATCACTACTTCTTATAATAATCATTCTTTATTTTATAACTCCTCCTCACTCAACTTTACAACTGTAATACCGCGACTGTCGTTTAGTGTGGCACCTACCTGCGACCAGGTCGCCTAGCGTGACCGTAGCCTTAGGTAGTATTGGTTCTTTATTAAGTAGCAGGTAGGCGGTATTAGATCCTAACAGACAGGCCTTATTAGCCTGCAAATAATTTTAATTAGGTGGTATTGTCCACATAGACCCTTACTAGTTCGGCAGTTTTTAGATAGATGGTATTGTTTCTTGGAAGTCAGCTTTGAGTATTTAGGCGGTTTTCCTTTTGGGAAATGTTGCTGCTATCTGCGTATTAGTCCGTCAGGAACGAAAAAAACCATTTTTGTTAAAAAATATCAGTTTGGCGGTATTGTTAGCTAAATGATGATATATTAAGATTTAAATGTTAAATTTCAGCTTTAAATTTGTACATGTATTGTATCTAGATAAATTCTAGACTTCAGTAGTGAATAACCTATTGGTAATATTTAAGTAAGTTGAGGCAGCTTTTACTATTAAGATAAAAATAGATACCTAACTTACTAAAAACATCAAAGAATTAAACTTTTTTTAAACAAGTTTTCTTTCTACGCTTAAAATATTTGATATAAGAGAATATTTTATAGAAGAGAGTGGGGTACAAAATTACTGTGGTCGTACGTACAAGTTTTAGAAGATCATTTACTTTTACTGCCCCAAAAATGTTTAATAGTTTACCAGAAGAATATCTTTCACCATTCTAAATAAAGTTATAAAGTTTGTTTTGATTTCGATTTTTATATCGGTAATTGTCCACTTATTTTTGACTTAATTTAATTAAAATTTGCTTGTAATGAAAGGGAAACAATCATATTGTTTGCTAAAGGTAGAGTTTGTTTTTATTCAATTATGTGTAACAAACGGCGCTGAGTTTCACCAGTTAGTGTAGAGACAAATTATGCAATCCAACATCTTTTGTTAAAAAGACCCGAAAAATATTTATTAAAATAGTCTCTTCAAATGTTCAGTATTTGTACAGAACACACAAATGTATTAGATAATAATTATATAAACTCAGTAATATTTTTTCTAGTTATACCTATTTGACTCCAAAATAAAAATAATTCGACCACGCAGCTGAACCGCTGACGTGAGTTGAGCAAATTTCCAAAATTAAGTTTATAGGCCATTCCGCATATTTTGAGTAATCTTCAATAAACAAAGCATTGCGTGCTTCGCACGCCATTCCACATATTGGGATTATCTTCAATACACAATGCATTGCATGTTTTTTGCACGCCATTCCGCATATTAGGAGAATCTTCAATACACAAAGCATGAGTGCTTCGCACGCCAACCCCACGGTAGAATCCACCACATGGCTTTGAACCGGGTACATCTATGGTATTTTACGTTTTGATCTATTTTGGGGGAACAAGCCAGCTATAAGGTCGCGTAAAAAATCACAATGTGCAGAATAACATCCTACATTTATATTTGTTGAAAAAACTCAAAAACAAATTCATTCTCGTAGGAAAAATCTCAAAAAATAGTTACTTCCGGTCAAAAAACGTGCTTCCGATAGTTTAGTTTTTTTGGCTAACGAACTCGTCCGAGCATGGTAGACAACCAACATGTTTACCAAACATATGTTCTGGGTACCATGATCGGTGCTCATTTGCTACTCCCGACCTTGGGTCTTACCATAAGGGCCACTGCAATAGCTCATTTTTCCTATGGAAATTGGCTAATAATAAAACCTATTGACCTCAAAAAATAAATATTTTTTAAAAAATATCTACTAGTATTTTTAAATTAGTTACACATTTTTGTATAACACCATGACAAAACAGCCATTCTTTCCTGACTTTTTTGGTATACAAGTGCTATATAGCATTTTAAGAACTGAATGTTATTTTTTTCAAAGGATTAATGTTTGGAAAATGTTATAATTTTACCATCCAGTTTTTTTTTTCTACTTTTTGATTTTATCTTGTCATTTTTTAGAAAACTTGTCAGTTGTACTATATTAGAAAAATAAATTGTCTATTTTGGCTCTTTTCCGAAATGTGTTTAAGTATAGTTAATAAATAAATAACACAGCAAATAGTTTCCTTGCAACAGCAAAGTGGGTATTAGTGTTTGATACAATAAAGTTTTGCAACAAAAGAGATTTACGACTATTTTGAAGCGAAACAAAACTTGGATCATTCATATCATTAAATAAGCAATACATTGTCATTTGTCATGATTGAATTACAACATTTGGTACAAATAAATACAATATTGGTTGGAAAAAGTTAGTTACCATTGAAATATCAAATAATGAACAAAATATGTAAATTTTGAAAATATTAAACTAATCAATGTGCCTTAATTTCTATAAAAATTCAAACATTTTCAGTTATGTGGATGAAAATTTTTGAAATGAAATAAATTAAAGACATAATAACTTACCTTCCATTCAAGTTTGTTTTCATAATTGGCACTGTTGGTGTGTTTAACTGAAAAATTAAAAAACAGTTTAGTTTTTAAACTAAACAAAAATAGTATTAGATATTTTCTATATCCATTTTACAAAATTAAATGCAGTTACTATTTATGCGATAAAGATACTTTTCATTTTCAAATTAAAAAAAATAATATAATGAATGTTGGAAATTAGTAGGCATGGAGCTGAGAATATCATTGTGCCTTACTATAAATAAAGTGTTGGCAATAATTTAATACTCCACGACAGTCTGCGTTTTACTAAATTTCATGTTATATTGTCTCATTTATTGTCTGGTCTGCTGTCATTTATTATTTAAATAATTAGGCCAGGAATTAAATAGAAATTTAATATTGGCCTTTTGCCCTTCTGAACTAGATTCTGCAGGCCTAAAATAAAGCATAGAAAGTGTTTGTACTTTTAAACCTTTATATGGTTTTATTTATTTTGTATAGTTTATTTACTGGAGGTTATTTCAAACTTTTTAACAGGGTGTCTCACGAAGAAACTTTCAGGACTTGTTCTACTAGTGAAAATAAAGAAAAAAGTTCCTATAAAAATAGGTTCGGAAATGCTTTGTTTTCCAGATATCCGCTATCTTGTTTTTTTTTTACAAAATAATTCATATCTAGAGAACAGTTTGACTGATTAAGTTCAAACTTGGCACAAAGTTTAATGATCTATCTCAAAAAGAAAAATGGATTCTATCCAATGATACGTTTCAAAATGGTGGCTGTTTAAAAATATCAAACCTAAATAACTCAAAAATCGTACATTTTAACAAAAAATTTTAAGACATCTTTTTTGTAGCCCTTTTGATTCCTTATCGGATGGTGTAACTGTCAAAACAATCGGATGTAGGATAACAGCTAAGTTAAAGATAATTACAGCAAATGTACATACAATATTTCTGTCTTTACTATGTTGGTGTAGGATGCTGGGTTGAAAAAAAAACACAATTCTTACACATAATTTAACTATTATCCTTCACCCGATTGTTTTGACAGTTACATCATCCTATAGGAAGTTAATTCGATAGAAGTTAATTATCAAAATTTAAAAAATGAAACTCAATTCATTTATATTTTATACATCCAACGGACTGTTTGTAAGATATTAGTAAACAATATGTATAACATGGACAATATCCATGTCCACACTATCTTCGAGCACACGGTTTTCCTAAATTTCTTTTAATATACACAAATTAAGTCTTATTTTCAGCTTCATCAATGTCATGTATTTATATTTTGTTGTAATATTCTAACTGTTCTTAACTTTAACCATGTTTGTCAGCTGATCAATGGGATTGATTTCATCATATTCAATGTAATTATTATCAGAAGAAACAACGATAGAAACTTCTGACATGGTATTAAATAAAATATGATTGCCCATGGCGATAATTATTGCCAAAAATTATATTCTATCAGATTTTTCTATATTCTGCAGTTTGAAATTTAAACTTTTGTACAATTAAAAAAATATTTTTAAGAATATTGTCAAAGTGTACTGTAACCAATAGCTAGAATACAATAAATGAAGTAGCTGTCTCCCAAGGTTTTTTCTCATTGGACAAGTAATGCTTTTTCTTTTATGCAAAATTCTCCATTCTTGAAGCACAGCCGACATTTATTCTTTTACTTCATTATTTGAAATAGCTATACATAGAAAAATGATGCTGTCAATGCAAGGGATATTTTTTAATTGAGCATTCGCCTTGCAAAGAACCTTCCTAGTGTATATTATTTATTTTCTGTCAAATGTAGCCTCTATTTTGTACTTTACCTTTTATGTGGCTACATGTTTCACTGCCACAGGCAGCATCATCAGGCCAGCTATCTATGCCCACTCAAACATTTATATGTTCACAACACTTAATATGTATTTTCATACATTTTTCGTACACGTCACATAAATAAATTAATATGTCAAAACAATAATAATTCAACTTTGCACTTGTGAGGTACCTCATTCTAGTGTGTCACTTCCTCCAAGACTGATTTGGAAAGATAAAGGTGCAGCTCTGTTCAATTCTTATCAGATTGTACCTTGTGCCCTACTAGATTTTCTTATGTCTCATTGATTTTTTGTTGTTGACAATATATCAGATCATAAAGGCAATTGGAAGTAAAATTCAATTTTTCATTTAAGATTTTTTCTGGATTGCTTTTGTGGTGTTTATAAATCTCATATTCTTCAATGACGTTCATGGTGTGAACTTGACTTGTTTTATGTTTTTAACAGCAAATAAATAATATATATAAAATAATATATGTAGTTCTAAGGCTATCAACAATGAATATGAACCTTCCTAGATTGTTTTTATCATAAACGTTTCATGTAATTAAAAAATAAATGGAACCGTTTTTGTTTGATTAACTTTCATTTGACCTTTGAAATTAAATTTAAAACTACAAAATGCAGTTTATATATACATTCTATTTATTTTTTGTACAGAAGCCATATTTAGTATCTGAATTATTAATAATTACGATGAGATTTGGCCGAACAAAGTCACTGTTAACAGCTGTAATAAATGTAATGACAGTATATTATGTTTGTAGTTTGTAGGATGTATAATTTCAGCAGAATAAAAATTAAATTAAATAAATAGGCCTACAGAATTATCAAGTTTAAATAACTAGTACTGACTAAAACTATCTCACCTTATTTTTACTAATGCTTAAAATATTTTCATGGACTTCATAAGGACTCATGGCAGCATTATTTAACTTCATACACTCTTCTAAAGTTTGTATAAAAGTATCACAAGTAGCAGCCAGCAAACAACTGCCCTCCGACAATTGCTAAAACAAATTTCAATTATTAGATTGGCTAGTTGCTAAATACAGTAAGATCTCGATAATCCGGCACGCTCGGGGATCCGGTGATGCCGGATTATCGAATATGCCGGATAATCGAGGTCTTCCTTTAAAAAGGTTTAAACAGGGAATAAACTATAAATAAACGCACATGTACTATATATGAACTCGTAAATTACACGTTAAAACGTAACATTAACTGCGTAGAGAGATTGTTGCTAACTGATAGACCTCAGGAAGGTACGGTTCCATTCCCCTTTGTTGTTGGCTTCCGTTAGTCAGTACAGTAAGTGGTGGCGGTTTACTATTTTTACTCCAGCCTGTCACAAATTATTCGAACCCCTTTCGCTTCCAAACCGTGCAAAGCTAGGGTGTCTACTGGTCGCGGAAAAGTCGCGGATTTTAGTAAGGGATCACGGAAAAGTCACTTATTTTGCTGAAAGGTCATAGAAATAAATTTTAAAAGCCTAAAACAAAATCATTTTGTACATAAAATATTTATAATATAAGCTCTCTGAGAGGTGGATTGTAACAAATATAAAAAAAAGGTTCAGTATACCTACACTATCGTGCGAGTGACACACTGATGTTATAATTGCGATCATAACCCTGGTCTTCAAGATGATAAAACATTTTTTCTATAATAACTGGATTAGTTTTTTATAACACATACCTAGGCTTTAAAATAATTTTGAGCATATATGAAGCGGAGTAATTATGTGTTTTATGTTGTTTCAATGTCTTTTTTGCCGAAACATGAATATAAACAGGAACAGCGTTCGGTAAGCGGGGACAATGGGCGCAGTAGGGAACAGCAGAGCAGACAAGTTGCGGTGTAGTGATGAGCGATTGTTTGATGCTCGAGATGTTTGAACAATCGAGACAATCAACTAAAACATCACGCAATCGCGTATTACTAGTTGGGTGTATTACTAAGAGAAGTAGGCATAAGTGATTTTAAGTTTTACAGAATAAAGACTTTGTATATAGAAACTCAATTTTTTTAATTTTTACTCTAAAAGTCACTGAAAATTCACTGATTTTCATTTCTGGGAACTATTAGACACCCTGAAAGCGGTTTTAAATCAAACCACTATTTACAAGAAATTCAATGTATCTTTTTCCAAAAACTTCAATTTGTTCAAATAATATTCATTAAGTGGAATATGTTCAACAAAATACTGTCAGCAACGAAAGTGTTAAACGGTCCCTTAAACGTTTTTAAAGGACGACGAGAGCACATTGTTTTGATCGGTTCGATTTTTAGAAGAAATCTTGATTGAAATGTTTGTTTTGGACAAGTTTATTGAGCAGTAGATTTTTACACACTGTTTTTAACGGATGTGAAGCCAACAGACAGTGTAGACCGGGCTTAAATCACTCAAAAATTATAAAAACTGCCATTTTTAATGAGTGCAAATTTTCAAGATGATGGATGCCGAACTATCGGGTCTGCCGGATTATCAAGGGCTTACTGTATAAACATTACAAAATATTTGGATTTGCAGGTTATGAATGATATAAGGAATCAACTTAGGAGTGCTACAAAACTGAATGTGGCTAAAGAAACAAACAGTTACAAATTGCAGTTTCAAAAATCAAATTTGACAGAAAGTTATGTTGTCAGAGCTCTGCAGAAAATACATCTATCTACGTATTTAGAAGCAAGGTTGGACACAACGAAGTCAGCTTATAGAACTTGATTAGAAACACACACATTTCTTCCTGGATGAAAACCCAGTAATTGAGCCTTTACCATTCTTGCTGTGGGAATATTCCTCTATGACAATTAACTGGAGAGAGATATCAAAACATAAATTAGCCGCTATCACTGCATGTACTGTTGTCTCACTACTGTTCCCGTGAATAAATCTGACTTTTATCAGAAATTTAAATGTATTGCTTCTAACAATGGTTATGATGGTCATGTAACTGATAAAATGCTCAAAATTAATTAAAAAAGAATACAAAAAAACTTATATTTCCTACATGTGTAAAGTGCAAACACAGAAAATGGTGTATAATTAATTACATTGTTAAGGTTGCTTCTACGGTCGGTAAATTATTAGAAAAAAAAATCATTGTAGACCTACCTATTATAATAGTGTACGTTAAGGAAATATGTTAAACTAGTGAAAAAAGCCTCCCGAGGTCGGCTGAAAAAGCCCGAAGTCAAAATGAATCCACAGAAGTAGATATCAATAGTATCATTTGTAGAATATTTTCAAAGACATTTTTAGAATGCTCGTGCGACCCTGTCATTAAACTTTGAATTAATGCAGAGAGGTCTTAATTGGTTCCAATATAACTTTGCCTTTAGAACAACACTGATTGAAATGTTTGTCCCATGACCTTTCTTCTTTGAAATGTTTTGCATTGCAGAAATTGCATCGCTCAGTAAGCTCACCACAATTATGTTGTTCGGCATTGTCATCAAATACAAATGTGCTTGCAGTTCTAATAGTTGGTATATGATGAATGTTGTTTGGGGTTCTAAGTCGTGCAGCTAGTGTTGGAGCTATCTCTCGAACTTGGTCCAAGTTCTCCATATCTCTTCGACAGCGCTTGTTGGCAGCATTATCGATGTAACGAATATCCCCTCGCTTTGTGCGTGTCATTTTACTGGATGTATCGCTGTTGCTTGAGATGTTAAGTGTCAAGAATTTTTGCAAAGATTCAATATTTACAATAATGTCTTCCATCAAAGTAACGACTTCTTCCTCCTTATGACCGAAGTTTAGTATTTCAAAATTAGGCCTACTAAAAGAGTTAAGTACATTTTCACAAATTGTTCTTTCAGGTTGAATTTTGAAATTTGCTTTTTTATTATAACTCTTTACACTCTTCAAATGTTGTGTTTTTTTATCTTGTGCCAGAATTTGTTTTTTGTTTACGTAGATTTTTTGGACGTCCAAGTTTAACATTTTGTCCGTGTTAGAACTTAACGTTTCTACATCATTATTGTCACTGAATTTTATATCAAAATTAGGCCTACTAAATGAGTTAAGTACCTTTTCCTAATTGTTATTTCAGGTTGAATTTGATTTTTAATTTTGAAATTAGCTTTATTATTATTATAACACTTTACACTCTTAAAATGATGTGTTTTTTCTCTTAGGCCAGAACTGTTTTTTTGTATACGTAGATTTTTTGGACGTCCAAGTTTAACATTTTTGACCATGTTAAAACTTAACGTTTCTGCGTCATTATTTTCACTGAATTTTATATCAAAATTAGGCCCACTAAATGAGTTAAGTACTTTTTTCCATGTTGAATTTGATTTTTAATTTTGAAATTAGTTTTATTATTATTATAATTCTTTACACTCTTAAAAATGTTGTTTTTTCTCTTAGGCCAGAATTGGTTTTTTGTTTAAGTAGATTTTTTAACAATGTTATTGAAGATCGAAATATCAAAATGGCCGGAATCTCGGTTTCCAGAAAATTTGAGCTACATATCGTCGGTCTATTTATCAAAGGACGTAACTCCACAAAAATTCAATTTTGACATTATGATACTACTGGTTTCTGTCAGCGAATCTCTACACAATTCAGAAGACGTTGTAACTCCTAAAAAATTTGAAATACCTTAAAATCGCAATTATCAGAAGACGTATTGAAAACACACTATAATGTAAATTTTCAAACGTCCTAACTCCAGTGTAACCGTTTGAGAACCAATACTGGTGGCAGCTGTTAGTGTAGTGTGCTGCTTTTGTTTACTTGTTTGGGCGAATCCCTGTGAATTACGGTGCCAGTTGTTGTTATTTCATTAGGTAAGTACTGTACTGAATTAAAAATGCAATATGTTATGTCTTAAGTTTTTAGGTTTTTAGTAAAACAGAGCTAAAACAATAGTTATGGAGTTACATCTTTTTCTTGTCTGTAAAGTAAGTTTTCAAACGATGTAACTCCGGTTGTAATCTTACTTTCCAAGAGCATCAACATGCTGATGAAATAAATCAAACTACTAATAAAAGAAAAATAAAGAAACGTCACCAAGTCCTTGCAGAAGAATGGTCAGTAAACAAAAACAAAACAAAAAAAGAGAAGAAGGTAAACCATATTTGGGTAAAAAAAATATCAATGGAGAATGGAACTACACCATTGCGAAAGAAGAAAAAACTTTAAAAGAAAGATGCAATTGAAATAGAGGAGACTAGTCAGTAATGAAATGCAGTTCTGTGTCTGAAGCAGAAAGGAAAAACATTTTCAATAAATTATGGAGAATGTCTTGGGAGGAAAAAAGTGTTTGTCAGCACCCAAGCAACGACTAAACCATCAGAAAGGGCAAGAGATAGGAAAGAAAATGATCAAAGTCGAAGGCAAACAACTTATTTGTATTTTTTGACTGTAAATGAAGTAAAACTAAGAGTGTGTAAAACAATGTTTTTGAACAATCTCAGTGTAGGTGAGAAAGCATTCCGAAACTGGAAAAAAAACTTCAGCGAGGATAAACACGATGAAGATTTAATTAATGATGATGAAGAAGTGCCGCAGGGTCATAAGCCTAAAAGAACAAACGAAGAAAATGAAGAAGCCAAAATTGCTTTAAACGATTTTTTCGACAGTTTGACCAAAATGGAATCACATTACTGCAGAAAGTCTACAACAAAACTTTATTTAGAGCCGAATTGGACTTGTAAGCAAGATCTTTACAGGGAGTATTGTAGATGGAGTAAGGAGCGTAACAAGAAAGCAATGTCTTACTTTGTTTTTTCCAACACATTTTTAGACAAAAACTTAAGTCTATTCAGACCTAAGAAAGATGAGTGTGAGACCTGTACTAGTTATAAAGTTGGCCAAATTCCAAAAGAGGTTTATGACACTCATCTCGAGAAAAAGGATGAAGCCAGATCTGAAAAAGAATCAGACAAAAAGGATAGACAGTATGTTTACACGATGGACCTTCAGAGTGTATTACTTTGCCCAAAGTCTAATGTTTCCAGTTTGTATTTTAAAACCAAGCTTGCCGTACACAACCTTACTATTTATAATCTCCATGACAAAGATGTAAAATGTTACGTCTGGAATGAATCCGAAGGAGGTCTCTCAGCCAACGAGTTTTCATCCATAATCTGTGACTTTATAAGTGATCAATGCCCCTTACAAAATGAGGACAAAGTTCTTACGCTATATAGTGACGGTTGTGGTTACCAAAACCAAAACTCGGTTCTTTCAAATGCGCTACTCAACCTAGCAAAGCTTCACAACATTACTATTGAACAAAAATATTTAACTAAAGGGCACAATCAAATGGAAGCGGATTCCGTTCATTCTCAAATAGAGCGTCAAGTGAGGTCAAGAAATTTTAATGTGCCGGCTGACTACTGCGATGCTATGAAGAAAGCTCGCACAAAACAAAAACCCTATGACGTTAGGTACTTGGATCACACTTTTTTTTTAAATGTTGAGGTCTCATTAAAAGAAATCAAGTCAATTAGGCCAGGTAAAAGAGTAGGTGACCCTTTCGTTGTTGACTTGGTTGCCCTGCAATACAAACCAAACGAATTCAACTTTAAGCTTCGATTCTCTGATGTGTGGAAACCTTTGCCAATGAGGACTATCATCTCGTCTATTAAACCAGTGGATATGAAAGACATTCCTAATTTGTTCTCCGAGAGAGTAAAAATAAAAAAGTCTAAGTATCAAGACCGTCAAGAACTTTAAAAGACTCTTGCACAGGATTTTTATCCATTTTACAACAACTTGCCTTGGTATTAATATTTTACTAGCAGAACAATGTTATAAAAATTCTGTAACATTTTCATTCCAATAACAAAATGTAATTTAATAAATAGCTGTCATTTTTTCTTATTTTGGACTATTATTCTAACGTCCCAATCACCCACTCACAATACTCTATCTAATAGAAAAGGTTGTAACTCCGCGATAAAATTGATTTTTAGGTTAGAAAAAGTCGTAACTCCTGTAATTAAATTAAAAACTAATATATAAAAACAGATTATATACTAACTGTATTCAAGTACTATTTATAAGAAGAAAAAAACAACCATATTCATAACATGTCAAATAATATAATCTAAAAACAGTTTTTTGTGTCTCCTGTAAAGTTGTATTAATTGGAGTTACGTCCATTGATAAATAGACCGACGATATATTTTATATCCATTTCCAATTGACGTCTCGTAATTAGTCAAATCATTAGTGAAAATGTGGAATTTTAACTGAGGGAAAATTTTTGTTGTAGCTGCTGTGATTTCTACATGGCCTTCATGTACACCATCATTAATCATAAGCTTTTTGTAGTCTGAAAAGTTTTTAATATGTTTTCCATAAGTTGTTTGGTCACCAATAATAAACTGGGAATAGTAATGCCAATTATTTCCAACTTCATTTACAACCTATGGTCTAATATCTTTGTAAAAATTTTGTGTTCCAAAAAAAATGAGGATACACACCTAAAAAAACAGTTTCCATCTCCACATACTTTTTCTATTGTGGCCAT
>JAGFPH010000640.1:371068-393684 GCA_018207615.1 Philaenus spumarius
AAACGGTCGCCATTTATACTCAATACAGAAAACTCCTAACAACTTGGAAATTTACAAGGGAATCCCTCGTTCAGTATCAACTTTCGCATCCAGAGCGAGAACCGGGCATATCGTTACTCAGGCATACCTCTTCCGTTTTGGACTGGCTGACTCGCCCACTTGTTTGGTATGCCAAGAACAAGAAGAAACTCTCCAACACATCCTTCTGAAATGCCCTGGTCCAGAAAATGCTCCTAGAAAGATACTTAAAGCGAGACTTAAAGGAGAATGCACCCTTGAAAGAGTACTGTCGAACAACACCTTTTGGCGACTTGCTGCCCTTGTTTATGAGAGACACCGTGTGGTTGATATCACTTGATATCAGATACACGCACAAGAAGTAAGAAGTAAGTATTAAAGTCAAGATAACGAAGAAAACCAAAAGACAGTGAGCAGTCAGTTGTAATCTAAGTGTCACATTATTTGTTACACACCTACCATTACATTTACCACATCCAAACAGATAGCAAACTGCTATCTCATATCCTCCTTTAGTTTTCAAACTGCAAGTATTTTGAACACATTGCTTTAATGCTATAAAACTATATTACAAAATATCTACATCCGAGGAATATACATTTCAAAAGTGAGTCATTGTTTATACTAAAGATGGATCTAAAGCATAAGTACGGGCGTAGTTTTGTAGTAAGGGCATAATATAAAGCAGATGTGAACTAAAAAACTGTAAAATGGTAAATATATATATTTTTTTTCTATATATGTATTAAATATATATATAAATGTCTTTCATACACACAGCCACACTCCTAATTTATTTCGTAAAACTGTCCCTTCATCTTTTGGTCAATAGAAACAATCATATCAATTTATAATTAGAAACCATTAACATTGATAGCTTGAAATCTTTAATATTAAAATTCAAAACATTCTTTGCAACTTGTTTTAGATGGAATTATTGTTACTGTCACAACATGACAACAAAGATAATTTAGCAGACATGGTTGGAAATTAAGAATCGGTGTGTTATTTGCAGAATAAACTGACGGAAATTTTAATGAGTTTTGTATGAAATCTTTACCTATCTCTCTTTAACCCATTCCCCGGTATTCATAATTGACACCAAGTGCCTCATACCAGACCTATTAAATTGCCAAATTTGTCACTTATATTCAGTTAATGTTCAAACTACGATAACTAATTAACTACTTATTCAATATACATGAAATTTTTATCATATTATATTCATATTATATTGGTATATATACAAAATGTGTATATTTACTTACCTAATGCAGCACTGAAATTTTTTTAAAGTCCAAATAAAAAACAATTTGAAAAATAAGTTCACTCACAGTTACAACTTTTACAAAAATGTTAGGAGACACTTTATATTTGTTAGGCCATAAACTGTCTATTTTATTTGTGAACAATTACTACAAAACTACATTTAATAAATCAAAAAATTAACCATGTATTTTAAATTCAGTCTAGCCATGTTTTACGTGACTCCTGGTTTACAAACGTTGTGCTACAGATGATTATAAACACAGATCTAAAACCCTAAACAGCTGGAAGAAATAACAAAATGATATACAACTGTACTGTAAAATGTTCTCTGAACACGTTTCAGAAGTTAGTTTTAAAATATTCCAACAGATGGCGAAGTTATACGCATTTAAAGTTTTACTACTGATTAGTACGGAAACCAGGGGAGTGAAAAAAATAAATCGCTACGAGTTACTACGGAATACCGGGGAAAGGGTTAAACAGTTTTGTTAAAAATTATATCAATTAGTTTTAGTTTAAAATTATACACAAATGAATCACCCTTTTTAACAATCCTTTGTAAATATAAAAATATTTTTATTTTTATTACATAGCTAAATAATAGCTGTTGAAGTAGTAAATTTAAAATAAGTGAATGTATTTTAACATTATAGATACTCTCTATATTGCTCTTATATGCTTTTATCCTTGACTAATACGATTGATACTGATGATCGAAGGTACTTGGTAGAACTCTATTTTCAATTAAAAAACAAACACAAATTTTTTGTAACTTCTAATTGAAATTGTAAACAAAATATTATGTGTGTTTACCCTTGACTTATTTATTTTATTCTTATTTTATTTTTATTTTGAGATATATTAAATTTAATAGGCAGCTATAAAATTACAGCTATAAAATTCAGTTAAATTTTACAGCTATAAAATACCTTTAAATCAGGTCCATTTTCATTTGACGCTGCTGTTTTTACCATATGGACTTGTTGCATTAATAAATCACAGTACAGACGTAGTTCAGATTTCTTTGTTTTCAATGAATCTGGATTAGAATCAGCAACTGAAAAACAAAAACAGAAATAAATTATTGTATAAATAATTTAAAAAAGTATGGCCTATTTGTGTTAAAATTTTTATCAGAAAATATTCTAGGAAGAAGAGTTTAGGTTGCAAATAAAAAATTTAACTAACAAACTTAAAAATATAGTTATATTTTTACAGTACATATATTACTTAACAGTATGTTTTATTAATAAAGACATAAAATAGAAAAAAGATAAAATTACATGGTGCTCACATGTACTCACAATCCGAACTATTCTAAGTTAAAATTACGCCATGAGGCCAAAGCAAGATCAACCCCCCCATCTAGAGTCTACTCGCGGACATTATGTGAACAGCTATTAAATCACCTAAGCTATTGTCGTGTGCAAAAGCCTTTAAAGGCATAAATCGCACCAAAAAATAAGAAGCATCTTAAGAATAAATGAAGGGTTGAGAAACTTTATTCTTTCCATACATACCTAACCATTATTAAATTACAGTAGAGCGGCGATTATCCGAAAGTCGGTCATCCAAAATGTAGCTCAACCGAAAGATTGAAAATTCACGCCACATCAACATTATACTAACGCGCGCGTCGGTCCGGTCCGTTTCACTGTTCTACGTCCACCTAACCTCATTTGTGTCACTGACTTCTTCAGTGTTGACTTCCGCGCTATTGTTTGTTGTGCTATGTGACTTGTAGCAATGTCGACGAAACGTAAACGTGTAGTGCTTTGTCTTTCTGCCAAACTTAAAATTGTAGAACGATTAACCCTCGTACTGTCACACTACTCAATTTGAGTGGTCGTGGAGGCGTGGCACGTGAAAACGATCAATTTTGACAACCCTACTTGTAATGAATATCACCCTCTAAAAATTATCCAATCGCAATAAATCAAAAACTGTTGGAAAGGTAATGATCTAAAATTTAATTTTTGTATTTACAAGTTTTTCCTAAAACGTATATTTACATAAGAAATCATCGTTGCAGTTTATTAGTTTTCTTCAACAAACTCGGCGCCCGTCAATTCACCGGATTTCGTCATAAAACACGACGAAGTAACGCATCTTTCTTCTCTCTCTAAAGCCCGCCCAGTACTTCTAAAGTAAACCTGGATATCGTTGGATTCTTCACAATTTCCCCTATCTAATACTGCCATCCAATCAAAAATCGGACAAATAGTTCTAAAGTTGTGGGGCGTTTTGTAGACCCTTGTAATTGGTCAGTTTTCCAACAAATAAACAGCGTTATTTATTACACGTGATATCTGTGTGACTACAATAGTTTTTTAGAGATATTTTGGTATCTTTGTAAACATAATGCTTCAAACTTTCCCTGTAAACCAAATATGGTACATTTGAACAGTTTATTGTGTAGAAAGTGACTGCTAATATGGTCTCATCTAAGGTTTGAATATGAACCCTAACAGCTTTTTATAACATGGGTAGACATAGGAGTTTGCGCGCATCTTGTATAGCTTGAATGGGCAAGAGATTTCTACATTTTTTCTCACTTTTGTTATTCAAATAATTCTAAGTCAAACACTATTATGAAAAGATAATTTACAAGTACACAGTTCAATTCTTTGATTTATTCTCTATAATAAACTTTGTTATAATAATATTTCATTTTTGGGTAAAGCAAATATTCCTAAATTACGTTTCAATCTAGGCCTAGTTTTGTTAACAGTCGTGTAGATGGAACATAAAAACTGGTGTTTTCAAAATAAGAAATTTGAAATTGATAAATGTTTTTATACAGTTCTATTTAGAACTAAATTATGAAACTTTTTTACGCTTACGAAAAAATTACAAAAAATGTTTACTACTTGTTATGTAGGCCTAAAGTTGAACATTTTCCTTTCGTTACTGAACATTTTTTATTTCTTGAGCTAATAACAATTTTACATCAATAAATTTTTTAATTGCATATATGAATTCTTTGAACCTTTCTCTACAAAAATGGTACAGAACACTTTTGGATTGGTTTACAATTACTATATTTAGCGAATTTTTGAAAATATGCTTGCACACGCACCGAAATGATTTGGTGTTGCAAAACATTGACATGGACAGTTGTAGGGTTAAAAAAAGGTGCAATTGGATCAAACTTAGCTCAGGCGTTTAGTGTTGGGACTGCAACGATAACTGACATTAAAAAGAATAGTGAATCTATCACTAAGTTTGCTTGTGTGCTGATGAAGAAGAAGCCATCCAATGCTTCGAGACTGCAATTAAATAGTTGGAACAGCAAGACGAATGCGATGCTGTGCAACTTCTGTCTTTGAAACACTTAAGAGACTTGGCCGCAAAAAACGAGTCTCAAAACTTAAGCAAACAAGCATGTTCGACTTTTTATTTTAGGTTAATTTTGTACTGTTTTTATCACATCTAAGTCAATAAACCAAAAAAACTTATGTACTGTATGTGCAATCCCTACTTTATATGTACAGGCAGTGTTATACATAAACTAAAATCAAAGTATTATTTCTAGTCAAATAACGTGTTTTATTTGCGTCCCACCCATCCCACTACCAACAAAAAAGAACTAGACTATTTTCCAGAAATGTTTGATTATCCGAACACCTCTCTGCACCAATTGTTTCGGATAATCGATGCTCTACTAGTTCTACTATATATAACATTCATAATTTAACTTAAATTACATTTAAATTAATAGATCTAATTCCTAAATGGTTAGGTTTAGGCAAAAATGACCACACAAAAAACATAGACTTTAAGTGTTTGATTAAAAAATATGATTGTAAGTTAAAGTTGTGAATTTATGTTACCATATATAAAATTCATCATATTGGAAGACCAAAATTTATAATTTGGTAAATGTAATGGCATTTGTAATAGAATGTTGCTTTTTAATAAAACTTTAAATAATAAATACGGTACCACTTTCAAAATAAATTACTGAAAGTTAATTAATCTAGAAAATTATAATGTATGATGTTTTAGAATCTTTTATAGACAGAATAAATTTACTACCACATTTTTAAATCCATCACCCTGTATAAAAGAAAACTTTAGGTATATAAGAATGAGTAAATAGAAGCTTTAGAAACATATGCACATTGTTTAGATTCTTCAAGCTAATTTATGAGAGCTTCAAACAAATAATAATGCAATGACAGTAATCCATAGGATATTAAGAAACAAATGCAAGCTAACCTGATTCTTTCCTATGCTTAGTCGTTAAACAAGCCTTTGAACTACCTAAAGCTACAAGCCATTGTTGCCGTTCCTGCGATGAAGCTGCTCTTAAATACATATGTTTTTCTCCGGGAATAACCAAATCCATTCGTGTGTTGTCCACACTATTTACTGTAAACAAATTCAAATAATTATTTTAATGATTAATGTTCATTAAAATATTATCCCAATTATTGAAGCTACAAAAATACTTAAATGTACAAATGTGCAGCTGATGATAGTTACATTCAGAAAGTCCTCCAGTGAAAAACAGTGTCACTAGTCATCAAGTTGGCACGGTAGTGTGCAAACTCATTAGTGTAATGTTTACATTTTAATTATCACATCACTTGTAGGTTTACTGGCAAAAACACTTAAGAAGGATATAAATTATATCTATAAATAGGAGCCGCATTAGGTAAATTACCTAATTGAAATTAAATTTACAAATCAGTTCAATTTTTCAGTTTTGTTATTGTAGACTTACGTCAATTTCAGTGTTGTAATATCTAGAAGCCTAAGTAAATGTGTCTAATATAGATTAAACTCATTAATATTCTTAAGTAGTGTTGCCTTACTATTAACTACAACTATTATTTACAACTAAAGGTATGATATGTACATGGCAAGACCTAACTAGACTTCTGTATTTCTAAAGATCTACAACTAGTCTTGACTCTATTTTAAAATGTGGAAAACGGTGCAATGAAAATGAGAGGTAATGAAAATAATACTCTAGGCCTCTAGATTACTCTACTCCTCTTTAGTGAAAATTAACTTATCAATAAAGAAATTGAACAATGAACAAATGAAATCAAACTGAATGTTTAAGCTATATCATTAAATAAAAAAATAAAGCTACATAAATACCAAGGCTAGAAATTTCATAGATACATGTTCACAAATTGCAGATAAATTAAGCACTAAAAAATTTATTACAAAATCATAAACAATGTTTACTTACCAATGATTTCTAAAGCAGAAACTTTCATTGACCCTTTACAACCTTGATTCACTTCTTCTTGTGACATGTAATATGATAACACTCCATTTTCTAAAATAAACCATCTCGTCTGCCAACCTGCAATTAAAATGACAGCATTCAAAGTAGCAATTAAATGTGCCACTTCACTTAATTAATTATAGGTTTGGTACATTAGTCTATACAGCACATAGCTTAAAAAGTATTTTCCAGTGATTTTAAAATCTTTATAAGTAGGGTACCTACATTTGTGAAAAAAATAGAAGAAAGAATGGTTCAATATTCAGAAAATTCAGATACTTAAACAAATTAATTAATTTTAAAAGTGATGCACAGACCTTGAATGAACAATTTTGTAAAGTAGAAGAACCATAAAAAGTTCAAATTACCATAGTTAAAAAAGATCTCAGAAACAATCATCTGTTGAGAGCAGTTTAAACAAATAGTAAATATTATAAAGTTTTGATTTTAATTTGCTAAAATAGACCTAGTTGAGTAGGTTTTTTTAGCTTTGAGTTTTGGGTTAAATATTTAAAATTTACAAGAACTGATTAAGTTACTTAATAGAATATTACAGTCTTGTAATTTTGTTTGAAAGTGAGAATGATTTTAGCTGAAATATAATGAGAATCTGGAGTAGTAGAAATATCTGAAAAGTATTGAATAGAATAATCAAGTAGCCTACCGGCAGTGGCTCCGACTCCATGGACTTGGGCTCCTCCAAAAATATAATTAGGGGGGGGGGCGCAGTCCCCCCAATATTTTGACTGTCGAGTTGTAATGTATCTATAGTAGCCCTCCTATATCGGCAGGTAGGCGCGTCATCTACGTGGAGCTTTGCACGTGAGCTTGAATGGTTTGACAGTGTAGCAAATGTTTTTACGGTGAGAAGTACAGCTTGAGTTAAACATAGCTACACACACTTGTAAAAAGGTCATTCCCACAGTCTGCCAGGCGGTTAAGGGAAGGGATGAGTCAGTTCTGCTAGTGCATTGCACAGTTAAGGTTCGCGACATAACCTGTTACCAATTGCTGTTGTTATTTGTGTGTGTTGTGTTCTTTTATACAATTTGTGTTGTATGTTCATCTGCAGTGTTTGAATACTCCGTTTACTATTTGAATGTTTACTTAATTCTAATGTAATGGATAACTTTATCTGCAAAAGGCGTTTAAATGTTGATGTTGACAAGATTACAACCCCAGCACCGTTACCAACTGTTTCAACATCGGTCAAGAACTGTTCACAGCAGAATTCCGAGCAAAAAATCACCGGTAACAAAAATAAAGGGAAATCCTTTCAGAAGGCATGATGACCATTTTTACGACCAAATTTTACCAAATTTGCGACCAAATTCTATGGTTAAATTACGACTCTACCATCGATAAAGTATTTTGTAAAACCTGCAAAGAGACAGAAGACAAAGGCTTTTACAATTTAGTTCTAAGAAAGAAGATGCGTTTACGTCTGTCGGGTTTTAAAACTGGAAAAAAGGCCTGGAAAAGTTTTGTACTCATGAAAGTACAAATGTGCATAAGGAAGTTATACCGTAGTGAAATTGTCTTTTACTAAACCAAGCGTAGCTATTCAGTTACATGAACAATTGAACAATGATATGAAGAAAGTCAGTTTAGCTCTTGATGTCATTTTTACTACAGTCAAGTTCCTATGCCGACAAGGGTTAGCCATTAGAGGCTATGAGGATGTCAACTCCAATTTTTTGCAGCTTTTAGAACTGAGGAAAGAAGACGTGCCTGAATTAAAAGATTGGTTGGGACGTTCAGGGTTCAAGTAGATCTACCACGATATAAAAAATGAAATAATTTATTTATTAGGTCAATCTGTTTTGCGCTCGTTATTAGCTAACATCAAGAGTAGTGAGCATTTTTCTATAATGGTGGATGAAATATGTGATATGTCAATTTGTAAACAAGTATCATTTTGTGTCCGAACTGTAAATGACAATTTAATCATCAATGAAGACTTTATTGGCTTGTATGAGACCCCTAACACAGATTCTGAAACTCTGTTTAATATTGTTAAGAACATTTTTGCTCGTTTGGAGTTGTCCATGGACAAATTAAGAGGACAGTGCTTCTAATACGAGCGGAAAGTTCAAAGGACTACAAAAGCTAGTTTCAAACATACAGGCCAAGGCTCTTTATATGCACTGCACTGCATATAGCCTAAACTTAGCAGTTGAAGACAGCCTCCATTATCTTTCGTGCATGAGGGACATTATGAATTTAGCCAAAGACTTATAAATACAGTTAGGGAATCCCCTAAAAGGATGGAAATGTTTAGAAGCATAAGCTGTGCTAGTGTCAGTGTCAATGATCAAGCTGGACTACGACCGCTTTGCTCTACCCGATGGACTATGAGAGCTTCCAGTGTACAGCAGATATTGAAAAACTATGAAAATCTCTTGGAGTTCTTTGAAACATTTTCTTCCGTAGATAAGACCGAAGCAGGTTATAAATAAATGTGCAGGCTATCTTGAGACAATGTGTCAGTTTAAGACTTATTTATTTTTAAACCTGTAAATTGTCATGTAATGACTGTAGTAGAAGAAGTAAATCGGAAAATTCAGTGTCCACATTTAAGTGTAACCGAATTGGAAGAATTATTTAAAGGCTTAATTTGTATAATAGAAGAAAGGCATGGAGGATTTGATTATTTTTGCCAACTTTGTTTAAAAGAAAAACCTTCGCAAGTCGAAGAACCAGAGTTTCTATGGAAACGCTGTATTCCAAAACGATTTAAGAACGTTGATGCTAGCGCACCTCATGATTTCAACACCCTAAAGGAACATTTCAAAGTTCTTTGTTACATTGAAGTTCACCCTAAAGTTACATTGATGTTTGTAACACTGTGAAATCTTGTATCATCAACAGATTCGAAAATAGGGTTATCAAATGCTATAGCAATGGAAACGGTGTTTGTTAGTTTTAAACAAAGGTGAAACAAGTTGTGTACGCTCTACAGAGTTTTTTCAAAACGATTTGGACACCGATAGGCTGCATTTACATCTTACAATGTTAAGTGACATCGCTAAGCAAAGAAACTTAAAACTAAACTCTATGAGTGATGTAAGAAAGTATCTTTTACTAGAACCCAGTGTAAAAGAAATATTATCTGAACTTGTTGAAAGTGTATGAAGCTTCTTCAAGTAGTGCCAGTTACATCAGTAACAGCTGAAGGATCATCTAGCGCCCTTCGACGTTTGAAAACGTACCTCAGAGCAATTATGGGACAGAAAAGGTTGAACAACTTAGCAGTTCTTAGCGCCCACCAAGATGTTTTGGACAAAACGGACGTTCGACCATTAATCAATGATTTCATAAAGAGCAACCTAGTCAAAAGATCTACCATTTGCACTTTTATAAAGACACTCTAATGCTGGTATGTAGGCCTGAATTACAAAGTACAGCTGTAGTATCAACTTTTTTTTAATGTAATTAAAATTTATGTATTTAAATGAAAGAACATTTTGTTTATAGTGTCCTGTTATAATGATTTTTAACTTTAAGCTTTATGAAAGTTCTTATATAAATTTTATTATTTGACTGTCTTCCATTTGTACCCCAAGTCAGGGATTTACTTGTGATTTTTCCAGAACCAGAACGCTGTCCGAATTAAACGAAAGTGACAAAGAGTCTGGGAAAATTTTGAAATGTTCACTTCTAAAACCGCTATATTACATATCTTTTTTGAATTTAAGGGTGCAGATAATATGCTTACTTTTATAAGAAAAGTAGGCCCTGCACATCTATAGGCCTACTTTGTATTTTGTAACTATTTTTGTAACTTGTATATATCACATACCAAATTTTAGAGACACATATTATTTTAAGCAAAAACTTGGAAAATGTCTCTTATTTAGTCAATAGCCTTTATCAGAAATTTTAATCCACAGTAAAAGACTAAATACATTTTATGTATATCAAGAAAGACTTTTCTTATACAAAAACAATTAAACACAATCAAGCTTATCTCGAGAACACAATACAGACGCTTGTCAGTAATTTATTCTAACTGACCAGCCATTTTTTGGCAGTTCGCGAGATGTACAAATACGAGAGGTATGCTACAATGTAGCATGTACCGCGTGCAGTCGCATGTCGCTGAGTACAGTCACTAAATCGCCGCCGTGCGACCAGTGTTCAGATACCTACGTTTAAATATTTTCCTCATTCGGGGCGCCTTTTGACCTTGTATTTGTCACGGCATTTCTTAGTGTACAGCCATTATTTGTATGTATTGCATGTTGTGCTCTCATTTAGATTTATTTTTCAATTAATTGATCTTGAAATGAAATGAGTTATTAGATAAGTATTAATCACTAAATGTGGTCCAAATTATATTATGACCTTATATTATTTGGCCTTATTTCAATTACAATAATCTCTTCAATGTGTCATAAACTTTTTCATGCTGAAAACGTTAATATCGTAATATAAAAGTTTAAGAATCGATGGTCGGCCACCTCTACTCTGAATCATCGGTCTCTTATTTGTAGTCGTTCGCAGGGCTAGCCAAACATCAAAGGCGTGCTGCGCGAGACTGACAAAAGGGTGTCTAGTCTTCCCAAGTTGGACATTTCTTTTTACACAAAAAAGGACCTAATAATCCTATTGGAATTATATCAAATATTCCGAGCTGAGAGACAATGGGGGAGACTTTACTGTAGTTGGCTCGCATATTCACAATGTATTTTAATGTAAGGATAGCATAAGCTTTCTCGATTGACGATTGGTGGACGTAAAATTCTAAACCGAGCGTTGAATGAGTGGGATTGATAGAGTGGATGATCCAGTGCAACATTCAAACAAAACATAAAAACAAATTAATAAAAAGCAGTACCGGAAGGGCGTTCCAGCATCAGTAAACCCCTGCCCCAAGTTAAATACTTTTTTTAAATAAATTTACATTTTTGAAAACTTTAAATCATCGTTGGTTTGTATTTTTATAACTATATTTTAACATCTCAAAATTGCTATCAATAAATAGATAAGGCAATGACAAGAAAAGACTATTCTGCAGATAAACTAAAAGAATGAACAACATGGCGTAAAGCACTAAATCTCAAAAAAATGTTTCAGAATTTTCTGAATAAAATAAAAGAAGATTTTTTAGTCTTGATCTTTTGTGGGCGTAAATAATATGCATTAATTTAAAAAACACATTAAAATGGGCATGAATATATTCTTCAACATTGTTGTAAAAACATATCAGAAAGCCTCAAAATGCAGTTTTAGCAACCAACTTTTTCAAAATTTTCTCCCGTCCCCCTTTCATTAGGGGATATGCAATACTCCTTGGTGAGCCCCCCAATAATTTTGATAAGTCGGCGGCCATGCCTACCGGTAATTATTGGTTTCAAAACTAGAATTACTGTTTTCAAATATTCGTTGCATTCTAATGATCGTGTAATTAGTAACCTATAAAATAGTGTAGGTATACGTATACAAGATGAGAGTGGAGAATCTTGAGAAATAATGACATTGACAACATTCTCAAGAAACAAGATATTGTAAGATTCATAAAAGGCAGAATCATTTGGCTAGGGCATGTGCAGATGATAGAATTAAAAAGGTTGTCCATATACGTGAAATATGACTAGTGTGAGGAGGGAAGGATGAACAAGGACACTGGATGCATAAGGTGGAGAAGAATCTCACTTTGGGAGTGAGGGACGCCTTTGGATGTGTCTTATATAGGTCACACTAGCCTGTAGAACTGCGGAAGTGAGTGTAAATGCAAAACTGTAAATGCAAAGAATTGTTATAAAAGTATGCAGATTAGGTAGGCCTATGTCTATTCCAGCCAAACTTACGAAATCAAGTTGAACTAAAGAAAATAGGTAGGTACTTCAAAGACACTTATTTTAGTAGGCTACTTAAAGATTGTTTTACTCTGGTACTAAGAATAAAATTGTTGTTGAAAATAAGATATTTTTTAAATGTTATTTTTTCTAATAGTAGAAGAGAAAATAGGCAGAGCCAATTAATGAATTAAAATACCAACTTATTTTTTGTACAGTATACCATTTTATATTGCAAAACTTAATAATACAGTTAATGCTGCAGTTTAATTTAACTTAAATCATTTAGCCTAATACATTTAACTTACTAAGTTATCATAGCCCAAGAAATAAAATGAAATATAGTTTACCATTCCAGTAGTTAGTCCATTTCCACAAAACTCCTTCCATCTTTAATTTAGAAAATTAACCAAAAAGGTTTTCGTTTACGGTCTACAAACTATCACCCGATTTTGACAACTCGGAACAACACAAGCTATTTAAATCTATCATAACATCAGGCCGCTCATAACAAAATGTACTCGTACACACACATACAGCTGTTTACAAGTGACATCATCAAACAATATTGACAAACAACAGATAACAACTCTCAGTTATTTTATCGTCGCAACATTATTGCCAACTCTACGAAGAAATATAAAATGTCATGATCAAAAAATGTTTAAACATAATATTATATTATATATCTAATGATTTTTTCTCCCACTCTCCACGGTGGTAAAACATTCAATACTATAATATATCCTTAAGTGAATTTCCTACTATAAATCTAATTATTAAAAATAAAAGCACTAAAAACTAAATCTTGACAAAAACTAATTTGTATCCAATTAGAAAGAAGAAAATTAATAATTTAACTATCAGCTTTGATTGTGTATCATCAAGGCTATCAGTGATCAGTGGAAAGTGCACAGAACAACAATAAAATGCGAAGACTGATATAACTGATAACAGTAGAATTTTTTAGGCGAAAACCTGAGCGGTTATCATCATCTAATAACAGTAGGAAAAAGACTATTGTAAAGAAAGAATTTCTTTCTTTTGGAATAAAGAACTAGTTTTTACTCGTGTTCGCATGATAAAATGTAATCTAATCGTTTTCGTTCCTTAGATAATGGTATCATTAAAAAAATCATTGGCGTAAGTTTACTATTCTACCCTAGCCTAATATGTTTGCAGACAACGACGTTGTTTTACATTCTACTGTTAAATGTTAAATACAGGTAAACATGCTGTGATTAAATGCTATAGGTTAGAACCTTTTAGATTTTTTAATAATATTATTCTTGCATTTCTGTTGCCATAGGTTAGTCTAGGTTCGAATAGTAAACTTGCGCCAAATCATTAACAATCTTTACACCACATACAATATTAATACTGGATACAACCATTGACTATGTAAGCATGAGTACTTATATAGTCAATGATACAACGTCCCGATTGTGTGATGGCCTTTTTAAAACTTCACAAAATACAGAATATATTGCAGATGTTTTAATTGTAGACATTTAATTTAGTCTTCAAATTTTAGATAGATTTTAGGCTTGTTTTAGTTACCGATTGTTGTATTAGCAATCCACAAAGCAACACTCACATTATACTCACACATTGAAATTATTATTTTTGACAGTACAGACCACAGATCGACAATAGTAGTTCTTTTATCTGTGACAATAGTCTAATCTCCAACAAAATACAACCCAACTTACCCATCCCGATGTTCCGATGCAAGTGGCAGTAGGTAATTGACAATGATGGGCGTTGTGCTAAGTTTGGTTCTATTTTATTCGTGACAGTGAAATTAGTAGTTTAGAGTTTAAATTATTCTGTGCGTTAGATGCGAGTATTTTGTATTTTAAATATTGTGTGACAAATAAGTGGAAATAAATATGTTACAATAATTGTAAAAACGTTTATAACCTAACTTGCCGTTAGCATAGCTAAATTATGGCTCAGTCACTTGATGTCCCAAGAACTATGACAATCGAGGAAATTAGAGAACAATATCCTCTACATTTACTTGTGTGGAATAACGATTATGCTGCTTTGAAAGTGGAGCTGACCAAAAATATGTCTCAGGTAAGATTATAGGCCTATAGCCTATATATGCTCTACTGCCTAAACATAATTTGGCAACTTTTAGTGTAAGTACTACACTTGTTGAAATTGCTTCACCTGACGACCAGTTTTCAGTAAACTAAGATGTAAAGTAACAACTCTGATACATTCTCTGATTTGGAGACTAAGTTAGTTCAGATTCAGAACTAAAATTTCACCATCATACTGTGGCTGGAAACTAAGTTTGTTCAGGGTTTTTTTTTAGGTTGCAACTCGGTTATAATTGAAATATTGGTATTCTTAAATTTAACTGTTTGGCAGGAATTTATATTATTACCCTATGCCAACAGATATGCAATCATTAAACAAACAAAAAACAAAATAACCTGAAGTTTTAACTTATAGTCTTTAGTCACAGTAGCCTATATTTACCTGCATTCAACATTTTTTAATAGTAGAATGTAAAAAAAATCGTCGTCTGCTGTAGAAGATCCTCATGTCTCAACAAGAAATGTTTCCTTAATGTTAGGTATAGGCCTATCTCGAACATCAGTTTGTAGAGTTTGACATGGTGGTGGTTTAAAGTGTACATAATTGAGTTGCAACTAACTCGGCAACAGGTGAAAAAGCTAACTCCTTTTTATTATTAGGATTAAATAACAATGCACATTTATACTTCTCTTCTAAGCAGCAAAGTAGCGTATGTCGGCAATGATGTTCCACTCAGTTCTTTGAGTGAGCCGAAGAAAGGACACACGACAGATTGCCTTGTAACAAACACCTTTTTTGGACTCCCTATTTCAAAAATACTATGACAATCACTTTTATACAATCACAATAGGCTATAAAGTATTGCACAATGCACGCACAACTTTAAGGGACTGGATGAACAGAACATCGAAAAAACTTGCAAAGCAGTATTTAACGTTTTGCAAGCTTCTTAGTCAGGTGACTTATTAAAGGCACATGCGCCGTTCGAGGGGTACCCACCGATGCTGGCCGGAGGGGGGTATGGTTCGAGGAGAGAAAGGGAAACAACTCTGTCTCAAGGTCACTTTGTTTGTTTGAACAAAGGAACAAAATGAACATGCTGTAGGTTTGTAAAACTTTAAAAAACATTTTTTAAAGGTGTATTTTTTTAAATTTATGTTGGTTTACAAATTTTTAAAAGGTTTTGGTATTTTAAGGTTTTTTTTGCATTAGGGGTACCGGTAACTAAAATGAATGCAATATGTCCAAAAATATTTTTCACGCATTTAGGTAATTACAAAGAGTAGTTTTTACACTATTAGAAATAAAGTAAACTATTTAAAAATATATAGCCTATATAGGCCTACATAAAATATATCTTTAAAAAATTGCAGATTTTGTTCTAAGCTTTAGGGTTTTTGCATGATTTCAAAACCAATTTAGGCCTATATTTTTTAATATTATTTTTCCCGTTATTAGAATGCAATGCACAAGTTTTCTGTGCTATTAGAAATTGATTAGGCCTATCAAAAAATAATTTTTTTCGCTCCATCCTACTTTAGGCTATATACTTAGGCCTCTTTAAAATTTTTCTAGGATGATTGATTAGCCTATTTTTCCATATACATTAAAACCCTGGTTAACCGAACTAAATGGGGGGGTCCGTTTCGGATACAAATTTTTTCAGTTAAGCCATGAACATCTTAACACTACAGTTTTGAAGGTCAAACGAATTCAAAAATCTCTTTGTAGCTGCACTTATGTTCTTTATTTTTAAGTTAAAATTACATTTTTAGGATTACAGTACGTATCAATATACAGTATGCTATACTGTACATATGAATTACTCATTCAAAAAACTCGGTAATTTTTTGTTTGTTTCTTGCATCCCTCCAAACGTTTTCGAGCAGTGATGATCCCGCCATCTTTTCATTAGAAAGATATCACCCAGCATTTCACTAAATAAACATGTGAAAAGAAATGATATACAATAGTTTGTTTATTTCACGATTTGATTCTGAGAAGGGAGAAAGTAGACGGCACGACATTAAAGGAAAGTGGGACTTCTAACACTTTTCAAGTTCTGAGAAAACAGAATTAAAAGTTTGACATTGGCCTAGTTTTTTTAAGCCGCTACTTAATTTAATACCTAATAGATGTTACAGTAAGTTGTAGAAAATGGTTCTAATTTTGATTTAAACTAAAAAATATTGTAGCCTTCATACAATAATAGGGCTACTAGCCTATTTTTGGATTTTCGGCAGGCGTTTCGGATAACCTGGGTTTTGGTTGACCCGGGATCAGTAACCGAGGGTTTTACTGCAGTAAAAAAACTCTTATTCTTGTTGAGTAGGAATATCCCCTCTACAGGTTTTTTTTTACAAAATTATTGAATATAAATAAAATATAAATTTAACAACACTTTTGAGATGACTAAGTAGAATCAAACTTAGAATACTTATAGGTATGATAATATGTTTATTTCTTAAACTTGTTTCATCAACAAGCATTTTCCATCTTCAGTGATGCATAAGCAAATAGGTATATATATTCGTATATATATGTGTGTGTGTTACAATTTTACTCTATCAATTATTAAATTATCATTTTATATCACAGTTAGGCCTAAATATTGTACTAACCGCCCAGGGTCTAGACCATTTAACTTATTATAACATAAGCAAATTTAAAACAATTGAGAAAACAGTGATTTTATTTTGATTTCGATAACATAAGTTGAAATTAAAAATTTGGTTTAAATGGAGTAGTAAATATTGTGTAATGTGTTTAAATTTCTCTCTAAACAAAATTTAATTTAATTTAAATGTCAACAAATTATGTTTTCATTGGAGCTTCACGCCTTCACAATCAATACGGTAAAGTGAGTAGGCCTACAGTAGAGCGTTGATAATCTGAACTTCAATAATCCGAAACGTCAAAAATTCGAACTCGTTCTGAGGCAACCCCTGCAAAAATTTCGTTTGAGTTTTCGCAATTATTGCATCGTTAAAAATTTCACAAAAATCTTCATTGCAGTTTGACATTATTATCTCTTTTTAAACACTTCTTAATACCTCTGCTCTCACACGCCCTCACAACAGACTGGCTGTCAATATTTTCACTGTCAAGCTAATAAGCTGCTTTAGCGCTAGCAGTAAACATACAGAAAGTTTATTCCTTTCTCTTTGTGTAATCATTATAACAGTTATCATTATACAGTAGTGTACTATACAGTATTTTTTTTCGTTTGTGTTAACTATAATTTACACTTAAGTTAAGTCAACTTTTATTTATGTACTGTACGTGCAGGTTCTTCTAAATTTTAACATGTAAGTAGTCTTACATACTGTATTGTAATTACATTACTGCTTGTACTGTTTAACCACTTTAATCGATTAAAGGGCATATATTTTAGCCTAAATGGCATTTTCTTTTATTGTTTTAAAAAATCCGAACAAATTGATAATCCGAACCACCCTTGGTCCCAATTAGTTCGGATTTTCGACGCTCTACTGTATACCTATGATGTAATACAATAATTATTTATTGTTAGTTTAGTCAGATGGTGATTCAATTTACACATAAACTATAATAGGCTTGAACTACAAATTATGTTTTACCTGTCTTACGAAATTCTGAGTTATTTCTTTATTGTGTAATATTTTTTCTTAGAAGCAAAGATAATCTTTAGGACTATATATATTCTGTATTAGAAGTCATGTTTAACCCTTGAACTGTCAATGCAAATTTTTCGAGTAGCCTAATTATACTCCAACAATCTAAAAGTGTTCCACAGTTTTTCTGTAGAAAAAGGTTCAAAGAATTTATAAATACCAGTAAAAAATTGATTGATGTAAAATTTACAAAGTTATTAGCTTAAGAAACAAAAAAAGTTCATTAACGAAAGAAAAAAGTTCAACTTTAGGCCTAGTACATAAAAAGTAGTAGGCTAAACATTTTTTTGTGATTTTTAAAAATGTACAAAAGTTTTGTAATTTATTTCAAAATAGAAGTGTATAAAAATATATTTCAATTTCAAATTTCTTTTTTTGTAAACACCAGTTTTTATGTTCTTACAATACAAGACTGCTAATGGCTTTTAGTGAGTGAAATATTCAATACAAGTAGAGTTGTCACAGACCAAGGTCTCTAGATAGAAAAGGTTACCTCATAGTCATGTAAACAAACTCAAACCCCTCGACCCGTCCCCTGTCCAGTGACATCATTATAGTATAAAAACACCGCGCTACCATAAAAGATGTATGTTTCGTCGTACAAGTTACCTCATTTTTTAAAAAATATATGTATTAAACTATTTTTGGGGTTTAATAAAATGATACTTAAGTTACACATTTCAATATTTGTAATTAATTGTAAGAATCTATCTTAAACTTTTCAAAAACATTATGTTTATGTCATTAATTAGCAATTTACAATAATAACAATAAGTATAATCATACAAATTTTAATTTATATTTTTACTGACTAAAATTTAAAATAAAAAGGTATCTTGGTAATACATTTTAAATCATATAACTAAAAAGCAGTCATTAAAATTATATTTAATATTTTTTACAGAATAAAAAAGAAAAAAATGCAATCACGATAATACATTTTAATCTATATAATAAAAATTAAATGCTATTCGTTGGTAAGCATCACTTGAGAACGGCTGGACCGATTTTGCTATTTTTTGTTTTAAAATGTTCGTAATAGTCCGAATTAGGTTTTTATGAAAAGACATTTTTGAAAAAAATTCCCAGAAAACAATTACACGAATGCCTACAAAAACCGCGATGTAAGGCAAACACCTTTATAACCAATTAATTACAAATGTTTTTCAGTCTGTAATATTGGGGTTTGCAGTAGCCTATAGCCTATGTTTATGTTTTTTGTAAAACATTAAAGAGTCTTTGATTATGTTTACTTTGTTGTAAAAGTATATTTTACAAGATTTTTTAAGATTTGTTTTTGAAATCTTAAAAACCCCAAACCTGTTAAGATATGAATCTCGATCTTTCAACAGTAATTATTTAATAATAGTTAATAAATAACAATAATAAAAAAAAAACCGAAACATACCCCCAAAATTGATGTAGGGTACCCGGTACTTAATAAGCCAACTGATCAAAGAAATTGGACGGGTGTAGTCCTAATATGTTTTCTTTGATAAAATTTTGACAAAATATTTGACGAATAACAATGGTAGTGTAATATGCCCCTTAAAAGCTACATTTTATTCACTTTAAGCTTTAGCTAGGAAAATTAGTGAAAGCTTAAAATTATTAGACAAAGCTTTTAGTACTAGCTATTGCTTATTATTATTCACACGATTTTAAAGTAATGACTTAAAGTCTTAAGTTATAGCTTTTGCTTATTTTTTATTCAACAGACTCATTAAGTTTTAGTTGAACAAAATTATTTTCTACAATTTTAATGCAAAAGATAGCCACAGAAACTACTTTTAAATCAAAATATTAAGACAAAAGAAAATTATAATAACATTTTATATGAGTAAGTGGGATTATATTATTTACTATTACAATAGAAACAAAAAATATCTAGGCCTACCTGTGAAAAGATATATCAGTTCTTCCTTCTTGTTTTGCTTTTCCATAATAATATTTTCAAGTTGCAACCGCACAAACGGAACCACCTTTAGGTTTATTTATTGATTTTCTATCAATTGTAAATAATATATTTCTTCTACTTTAAACAGTTTATATAGGTACACTAATTTAAAAAAGTTTAAGTTTAAACAAAAAACACAAGCCGTCAAACATTCACAAATGAGTAACGCGTATAAACGTAAACGACAGAACTTTGATCACTGTCTAGTTGTACCAATAACTACGTCACAGCCCCCACTCCATTTTGTTTGATATTTCCCGAATGAGGTAACCTTTTCTATCTAGAGACCTTGGTCACAGACTACTCAATTCACTATTGTGGCAAGCTGAGACCATTCAAGTATGGGGGTTAAAAAAATTGTTAACTTTTTATGTTAGTAGCCTAATATATTTGGTTAAGCCGGTTCTACACGATGCTATGAACACCTTCCAACGTTGGACGTTTGATGGTTCGTCACATCGTGTGGCCGTTGTTCAAACCTACGAGCGTCCAATGGCGAGCGTCGAACATTCGCATTTGACCATGTTCGGGCCGAAGTCGGTATTTTTGCACCGAGTCAAAGGGATGCCTCCAACGTTTGAAGGAAAATGTTGGTTGGTTCGACTCAACGGCTACACGACTCGTTCATATGAAGCACTATTTACTCTCTATTTACACCAAAGACCCGTCTTGTTTATGTTTATCTCTGTGTTTAATTTTAATCAGTAATATTATTCATTTAAATTTTCACAGGTAGCCTAAGTAGGCTACAATTTATATTTCATACTTGATACTAGTAAGTTCCCGTGAAAAATCAGAAACAGATTACCGGTAATTAGATACTATACATTTAAAAAATATAATTTAAAAAATTTACTATTTTAAAAACAAATTTTATTTAGGCCTGCCTAAATATGATGTGGGGATTTTTAACCCGTTAAATGTGTAAAATTAAAACATATATTATTATAGACTGTCATCCTCATCCATTTTTGCAACGTTTGAACCAAACTGTTTTTTTAAAATATTGGATCAAACATTCGATTCACCGTGTAGCAGGAACATTCGCTGTACCATCTGTCGAACTTACTTGTCCCAAACGTTCGGTCCAACATTTGAGCGAGCGTTCGTAGCATCGTGTAGAACCGGCTTTAGCATGTATATTTAGGCCATATCAGTGATTCAGTTAGCATGGTAGTAAGTTAAGACGGATGAACAAATTTTATATTATCCATTCTTACTTATTCTCCAAACATACTTTTTAGGAAACATACCTCAATAGTAAAAAATAAGATTTTTTTTATTGTGAAAACCCTTATTGGTTATCATTTTGGGCTAAATTAGGCTAAATATGAATCCTTACAGGATAACTTGTCTGTCTGTCATATTAAATTTTCTGCGAAACGGTTAAGAACACAAAATTACAATAAATCTGACACTGTTTTAATGCATGCTTACCAATAGCACTGTAGGCTATATATATTTTTATAATCAGAACTCAACAGATATTTTACTACACATTTTGGGTAAAACAGGCCAAAGTTTGGTTATTCCAAAAATAAATATTTTTATGATAGACTACTGCTGAGTGTGGAGTAGCTTTAATATTGTACACAGTTTATGAGAGTTGATAATATTAATAAGCCCAAGTTAGGGTAGAAAATTTGTTTTCTTCTTTAGCTGTAAGTTTAGGACTAGTTGGCATTTAATAGACTTGTTAGAAAGGAAGTTGAACTAAACAATTATATGTAATCAAATTGTATTTTTCAACCAGAGAAAAGCTAAATGCCAAGAATGAGTTCAGAGAAACCTTCAAAGTGCTTTACGGAAGCCCTTCTTACTCTCTTCCTATTTGCATTCATTGTACATTATCCTTAGTTTTTATATAAAAGCTAATAATCTATTTAATTTAAAGTACTATCCCCACTAAAATATGTATTTATTTTTTTAGAAGAAATTGTAGGATATAAGTTATATTTTTTATGACTTATATTTTTTCTACAAAAGACAAAAACAATTGTTCCTGCTGAAATATCCCTACAAAATAATTACATAGTATTATTACTTACTACTTGCCTTAGCAATCATTTTGATTGTTAAGCAAGAACTAAATAATAATATTATAATAACAGCAATCGGATATGGCTGCAAATACAATAATGGATAATTACATAGGCCTAGATATTTAATTTACACACCAGTTGGCCAACATGTGCCTAGTTATCTGGGTTTATAGGTTTTCTGTTCAGTTTTATAACTGTGTTTTAGTTTTTCAGTTGTTAACCAGAGTTAATTTATTATACTCTCAAAACATGTGTTTTACAAATGATGGCAAATGTCTGAAAACACAATTTTGCAATACCTAATATACATTCATCAATGTCCAATTTATTCATATTTATCATTGATAAGAGGTTGAATATTTATTTATAAGCAATTATAGCCTATTTTAAATATATTTTAATGAATTAAACACGTGGGAAAGTTTGTAACTGTGTGCCACTATTCATCTGCAAAAGTTTTATTTTATCATAAAAGTCTGATAAGTGCAAGCTTTAGGCTGCAATAAAAAGTTCAGAAAAACATGCAATTGGTAAAATACGGGATGGGTTCAACTGGCCCAAAATTCAATCAGTCTAAAA
>JAGFPH010000640.1:395232-410116 GCA_018207615.1 Philaenus spumarius
ACACGGATAATGAAAAAATCATTTATCAGGAGCTTCGTATCAATTTATTTCCTTGTTCCGAGGACTTTACCTGAATAACTTTTGCACAGGATTGTAGTAACTATAATTACCTTTCGAACGATATAGCTCAATAATTGCACACGGGCTTATGACTGGGAGAAATTGAGCTAAAACCTGTCATGGATAATGAAAAAATCATTTATTTGGAGCTTACTATCAATTTTGTTCCTTGTTCCGGGGACTGTACCTGAATAACTTTTGTTCAGGATTATAGTAACTTTAATTACATTTCGAACGATATAGCTCAAAAGTTGCACACGGGCTTATGAGTGGGATAAATTGAACAAAAACTTTACACGGATAATGAAAAAATCATTTATCAGGAGATTCTTATCAATTTTGTTCTTTGTTCCGTGTACTGTACCTGAATTACCTTTGCTCATAATTGTAGTAAACTTTATTACCTTTCGACCGATATAGCTCAAAATTGGACACGGGCTTGTGAGTGGGAGAAATTGAGCAAAAACCTTACACGGATAATGAAAAAATCATTTATCAGGAGCTTCGTATCAATTTAATTCCTTGTTCCGGGAACTGTACCTGAAATACTTTTGCCCAGGATTGTAGTAAATTTAATTACCTTTCGAACGATGTAGCTCAAAATTGCACACGGGCTTATGAGTGGGAGAAATTGAGCAAAAACCTTACACGGATAATGAAAAAAATCATTTATTAGGAGATTCCTATCAATTTTGTTCCTTGTTCCGGGGACTTAACCTGAATTATTTTTGTTCAGGATTATAGTAACTTTAATTACATTTCAAACGATATAGCTCAAAAATTGCATACGGGCTTATGAGTGGGATAAATTGATCAAAAACTTTACACGGATAATGAAAAAATCATTTATCAGGAGCTTCCCATCAATTTTGTTCTTTGTTTCTGGGACTGTACCTGAATTACCTTTGCAACAAGATTGTTTTAAATTTAATTTCCTTTCGAACGATATAGCTCAAAAAGTGCACACGGGCTTATGAGTGGGGGAAATTGTGCAAAAACCTTTAACGGACAGTGAAAAAATAATTTGTTTGGAGATTCTTATCAATTTTGTTCTTTGTTCCGGGTACTGTACCTGAATTACCTTTGCACATAATTGTAGTAAACTTAATTACCTTTCGACCAATATAGCTCAAAATTGGACACGGGCTTATGAGTGGGAGAAATTGAGCTAAAACCATACACGGATAATGAAAAAATCTTTTATCGGGAGTTTTCTATCAATTTTGTTCCTTGTTCAGGGGGCTGTACCTGAAATACCTTTGCACAGGATTGTAGTAAATTTAATTACCTTTCGAACGATATAGCTCAAAAATTGCACACAGGCTTATGAGTGGGAGAAATTGTGCAAAAACCTTACACGGATAATGAAAAAATCATTTATCAGGAGCTTTCTATTAATTTTGTTCTTTGTTCCAGGGACTGTATCAGAATTACCTTTGCAACAAGATTGTATTAAATTTAATTACCTTTCAAACGATATATCTCAAAAACTGCACACGGGCTTCTGAGTAGGGGAAATTGTGCAACAACCTTACATGGATAGTGAAAAAATCATTTATTTGGAGATTCTTATCAATTTTGTTCTTTTTTCCGGGTACTGTACCTGAATTACCTTTGCACATAACAGAGGACTTTACCTGAATAACTTTTGCACAGGATTGTAGTAACTTTAATTACCTTTCGAACGATATAGCTCAAAAATTGCACACGGACTTATGAGTGGGAGAACTTGTGCAAAAACCTGACATGGAAATTAAAAAATCATTTATCGGGAGTTTCCTATCAATTTTGTTCCTTGTGCCGGGGACTGTACCTGAATTACTTTTGCACAGGATTGTAGTAAATTTAATTACCTTTCGAACGATATAGCTCAAAAATTGCACACGGGCTTATGAGTGGGAGAAATTGTGCAAAAACCTGCCATGGATAATTAAAAAATCATTTAGCGGGAGTTGCCTATCAATTTTGTTCCTTGTTCCGGAGACTGTACCTGAAATACTTTTGCACAGGATTGTAGTAAATTTAATTACATTTCGAACGATATAGCTCAAAAGTTCCACACGGGCTTATGAGTGGGAGAAATTGTGCAAAAACCTGACATGGATAATTATAAAATCATTTATCGGGAGTTTCCTATCAATTTTGTTCCTTGTTCCGGGGACTGTATCTGAATTACTTTTGCACAGGATTGTAGTAATTTTAATTAACTTTTGAACGATATAGCTCAAAAAGTGCACACTGGCTAATGAGTGGGAGTAATCGCGCAAAAACCTGACATTTTTAATGAAAAAATAATTTATCAGGATTTTTCTATCAATTTTGTTCCTTGTTCCGGGGACTGTACCTGAATTACTTTTACACAGGATTGTAGTAAATTTAATTACCTTTTCGAACGATATAGCTCAAAAATTGCACACGGACTTATGAGTGGGAGAACTTGTGCAAAAACCTGACATGGATAATTAAAAAATCATTTATCGGGAGTTTCCAATCAATTTTGTTCCTTGTTCCGGGAACCGTACCTGAATTAATTTTGCACAAGATTGTAGTAAATTTAATTACCTTTCGAACGATATAGCTCAAAAACTGCACACGGGCTTATGAGTGGGGGAAATTGTGCAAAAACCTTACATTTATAATGAAAAAATCATTTATCGGGAGCTTTCTATCAATTTTCTTCCTTGTTCCGGGGACTGTACCTGAAATACCTTTGCACAGGATTGTAGTAAATTAAATTACCTTTCGAACGATATAGCTCAAAAGTTCCACACGGGCTTATGAGTGGGAGAAATTGTGCAAAAACCTGACATGGATAATTATAAAATCATTTATCGGGAGTTTCCTATCAATTTTGTTCCTTGTTCCGGGGACTGTACCTGAATTACTTTTGCACTGGATTGTAGTAAATTTAATTACTTTTTGAACGATATAGCTCAAAAAGTGCAAACTGGCTTATGAGTGGGAGTAATCGCGCAAAAACCTGACATTTTTAATGAAAAAATAATTTATCGGGAGTTTCCTATCAATTTTGTTCCTTGTTCCGGGGACTGTACCTGAATTACTTTTACACAGGATTGTAGTATATTTAATCACCTTTCGAACGATATAGCTCAAAAATTGCACACGGACTTATGAGTGGGAGAACTTGTGCAAAAACCTGACATGGATAATTAAAAAATCATTTATCGGCAGTTTCCAATCAATTTTGTTCCTTGTTCCGGGAACTGTACCTGAATTACTTTTGCACAAGATTGTAGTAAATTTAATTACCTTTCGAACGATATAGCTCAAAAACTGCACACGGGCTTATGAGTGGGGGAAATTGTGCAAAAACCTTACATTTATAATGAAAAAATCATTTATCGGGAGCTTTCTATCAATTTTGTTCCTTGTTCCGGGGACTGTACCTGAAATACCTTTGCACAGGATTGTAGTAAATTTAATTACCTTTCGAACGATATAGCTCAAAATGTGCACAAGGGCTTATGAGTGGGAGAAATAATGCATTTTCCTCGCTCTAACCTTGCCATTTTGGTTTGCATCAAACGACCCGCCATTTTGTGTAAAATCGAAAAATTAAAATATCAGTGTCTGGGACATCCTACAAGGACCCTTCCCTTAAAATTTCAGCTATTTTGAAGCATATTTACTACCATTTTATCAAGGTGGGAAAAACCCATATACTTACATACCGTTAATCGGTATAACTCCGCCATTTTGAATCCGATCGAAAAACAAAAAAAAGTATATCTGAAGAATCCTACTAGGACCCTTTCACCAAAAAATCAGCAATTTTGAAGCATATTTACTACCACTTATCAATCCGGGAATAAAACAGATATATATATATATTAAGTAATTTTCAAATTGGGTCGAGTGTAATAGCTCTTATTTTCATCGAAAATTCGGCTAAAAATTATTTCCAATATAAATCGTACGAAAAATAGCCTTGATATATTTTAATATATCAAAATTGTTAAGTAATTTAAAACACAAACTACTGTCAAAATTATAAATAAGACATTTAAACATTTATTGTAAGTATAGAAACAAAGAACTAGTGAAGTACAACGAACATATGACATTTTACAAAAGCCAATGTGCGGCAACAAAGGGATATTATTTAGTCAGTATAGCCTAAAGTATGATCAAGTTAAGGTGAATTTTAATGTAGCTCCTTTTCAATCCAAAGGACATTCATATATGAAGTATATACCAATTAATATCAGAGGGACATCATGCTATAAACAAACAAAAAATCCAGTAATAAAAATAATAATATAAAAGAAGGGAAGGAATCTCAATATATATTGAACAAGAAAAACCCGACAGTGTAGAACTCAATTCTGGGTGAGACCAATCTTTTAATACTTCCAATTTGTGATTAAAAGTTAATACAAAATAAAAAAAAAATATTTCTGACTCAAAACTAATAAGTCCTAAGTACTATATGATTACTATGTATCAAATACTATTTAATATATGTTGTGCATGAAATACTTTCTTGTTACCTAATTAAATTTTAGATGTATCATCATTTAATATTTGTACTATAGTTTTAGGTTATGATATTTTTTTTGTTACGTATATCGATATTTTGTATTTTATTGTGTTTAAATTTGGATGAAACCGGCACAATACCCTACCGAGATTAAGAATCTATAAAGAAATAATTATAAAAATATAAGAGCTCATATTTTAAAAGTTAATACCAATCATTAACAATAGTAGTTTTGGGATAATTTACTATTCTGTTAAATTACCATCATATCATCAATTTCTTTGTTTTGTCTTTTTTGTGTCGAACTTTCTTAACAGTTAAGACTATCTTATTTATAAACTCATTTTCTTAACGTTTATCAATGAAGAAAATAAATAATTTGTTCACCATTTAAATCCTTGTTTGTTATTATTATATATATATATAAAAAAAAAAAAAAATAGAAATAAGAGAGATGTTGTAGATTTCAAGTTTAACATTGTATATATATTGAAGTAGTAAAAAAATCTAAACTTTTACTATGAGCAATCTATATTTGAGGATATAATGGTTTATTTAAGTGTAAAATTAAATTTTATACATTACACAAAAAACAACTGACATTCTGTGTTCATTCAAAGCCCTCATTCTTAAGTGGGATACAGTGAATCATTGTTATACGTTCTCCACTGTAAAAAAAATAATAATAAGTTTACCTGTCCATCCTTCTTTGTTTTCTGTGTTTACATTTGCTCCTTTCTCCATCAACAATTTAGCTGACTCTAGATGTCCTAATGTAACAGCCAACATGAGTGGTGAACGGCTTCGTACATCTTTTTTCTCTAGTTCTTCCTACAATCATTTCATCTAATTATTTTCAACAAGTTAAATATAACAACAAAATTTTAATTTAATAAATAAATAAAAATTTAAAAAGTCCTCTTTACACAGAATAAATGCTTCTTTGGACAGATGTCCATTTGGATTAATCTTAAGATATATTGGGCCGATTTTGGTGTGGTTTCTTCCATTTTACAAAACACTTTTTAGGAAGATTGTCGTAGCACATCTACTTCTATTTAACAATAAATTTAGCTATCCCCGGCAACGTATATATACTCCGGCAAAAGAGTCGAAATATTTACAACAAACATCTTTTGGCCCTCAAAACAGTCAAAATCAGAGCGAAACAGAAGGTAGAATTTTCGAACAAACTTCTTGGCCCTATTTCAAAAAGGATCAATTTCAGTCAGCGTCTTAAGATTTTCCCGTAAATGCCTTTTACAGGAAAATTCGTCTTAATTTCCCCAGAGCTTCACTCCAACATGTCCCCGGTCGATATATCATCTGTTTGGCGAACATAGGCATGTTCGTCCGCCAAGAACACGACGATATTCGCCGGCAAACTTCAATAATCTACGTTTACTTTCCTCTAGAGTTCAGACCTCATCTTCCGAGGAAGTCACTAGTTTATTTCCCAACGAATTCTTGGCACTCACAAGGACCAACCCGGCAATGCACTGCAGCTGTCTGAGAAACGTCGACACGTTCTCCCACCAAGGACACTGCGTCATCAGTCAAACGGCTCCTTCACTTCTACAGGGTAACTTCTCCACGCAGATGAGACCTCATCTTACAGGAAAGTTATTCGGCATTTCTCCGGCGAAATATCTGTTGAAATAACTTTAGTCACCAGTAAATTCAGCTCCTCGGTCATGTTGTTGGCCGTTTGTCTAGATAGTTGGCAAACGTCGACACGGTTTCAGCAACAAAACTAAATATTTTATTGTCAAATGACCAGAATTTCACTTCAAACTTTCTCGGCGTTCAACTCACTTCTCCCGAGAAAGTTACCAACTAACGTGTAATTTATTCGAAATACGCTAAATTAAGTTCACGCTAAACCTGGACAATGCTCTGCTTGCTTAGAAACACCGAAACTTAGCAGCCTTACGATTCGCTGAGCAGCTCCAGCCACTTTCCAATTTCACACCTTTTCGCTGGAACAAAGTATATATACAGCCGAATTTAGACCAAAATCCACAGCGAGACGATCAATTTTCATCAATCATCACAGCGAGACCAAGTATCATCAATCTTCATAGCGAGACGAAACCAACATCAATTGATCACTCTTCACATGGAGACAAATCAATCTTCATCAAGACGAATCTTCAACAAGCGAACTAGCACCAGGCTAACCAATTGAGCACAACTTCACTGAAGCAAGAACACTACGCCAATCTGTCAGTGAGAAGGCTACAACGGGAAGTCTCCTGCAATGCCAGAGAAGTCCTCAGCCGAAGCGCACAAGAGAGAGTTACGCTAAGAAAGAGAGCTGCGACTGGGGAGGAAGTGTTGTCAACTCCGCTTCACGGCCAAAAACAAAACGTCAATAAATAAATTCATTCAAAATACTTGTTCTTACTTCGAAAATCACCAGCAATACCATCTGCGCAACACAGCGACACTAACAAGACTGTTCGAGGAAAAGAGGCTAGCTCGGCTTGAACCTGCGTCATAGCTGCCCGCAACGACTGAAGGCCCATCAGTCCTGCACAGTACTTGTACTTGGCTTCGCTACACTCGATACACAATACAAGCTCTTCAAGCACACACATAGGGCCCTATACACAATGCACAGTAGTTTACTTCCTAGACTTCGGTTTAGCGAAGCGAGCTTGCTCACAGCTACTGTGTCTCACATGCACAACACTTCAGGTAAGGGTGTTGTGTTCTAGATGCCACATTGAAAAAAAGAAAGCACAACGATCATCGCAACAAAACAGCGCAGCGCAACGAAAACCAAGCAGGCTTCACCTGAAATACGTCCGCCCTTCAGGCCACACTTTTTACTCACTCAGCGGCCCTTATCTGGGTCCAAAAGAGTTTTAAAAATCAAATTGTTTAAATCACTGGTCCTTCTGGCAATAATTCGGTCCTTTTCAGGACCGAAATATCAAAGCTTCATTTAAAAACGCCTTTCAGGCACATTCTCTCCAACATAAGGTCCTTATCAGGCCCGAAACATTTCCCAAACTTTTTTTTTTATTCTTGTTGTCACCAAATTCTATTTAGCCTGGATTGTTATAAAATGTCTTGCTTTCCTTCCACTGTGGCTGGACATAGTCTGGAAGCATTCCGTATTTTACACAGATTATGCCAGCCTATTTTATCTTATTGTCAGCCATAAGCAAAGATGATGATGATGTTCCTTAGTCAAAAGATCCAAGATCTAAATGAATTAAGGACTTTCCTGATGAGGATATTTTGAAAAAAGGCCTGTCCTTTGGTGAACGGTCCAAAGTATGAATTACTTACCCGATTAGTTCATACTAAAATATCAAATTCCCTGTGGTTTCCTCATGCAGGTCACATTTCCTGGTCAAAGACAATTTTCCTGAAGGTAACATCTAGTGAACTTGCTTATCTTCAGTCCTGGGATGTTCTTCTTCCATGTTCTATTCTTGCTGTTCAATCATTTGTTCTCTTGTATAAACAACCGAATGGTTCAGATTATGTTGCTTAAGAAGCCACCAATCTGCACTTCATTTTCACTTGTTCCGACATGTCGAGGAACTGAGGAGAGTATTACGTTTTTGAGGTTCCGCATCCATGATGTAGTCTTGAAGCAGCCTCAGATCTTATGTGAGTCTAGGGATTTTAGAGCTGTCAGACTAAATATATAACTCTTTATTATTGTGTCTAAGACTTAGGTTTTCTATGGCAAATTCCAATAAAACTGTAATATCGGACTAAAACTCTGTTCAATGCCTCCCCATTGGCTGGACATGAAGGATAACCCCTAGATATGCCACTGGACCCATGTACCACCCATTGTTTCCGAGTCGTTACACTCCAAAGGGCTCATATGATGTCATGTCACGTGGGCTGTGAGAGGGGGAGGGTCATACGTGACATGACATCATATGAGCCCTTTGGAGTGTAACGACTCGGAAACATGGTATTACCAAACTGAATGGTTTTAAAAAGCAATACTGTATTGTATTTTCATATGAACAGAGATCAACCCAAACATTTTATCTTTTAAAACTATGGTTGATATCATGGAGCGAATCCATTATCTCCGATTGATTGCATTTAGAGTTGCTCACAAGAACTAGTATTGAATAGAATAATCTCATAATTGATTTGATTACATTCCAAGATATTCAAATAGTATGAACTAAATAAATCTTGACCTAAGTAAAATCAATCATTTATTTTTGTTTTTGCCTTACTAGACTGGATATATTTACATAAATACCACAATTCCTTGTACTGCTCACAGTCCTGTTTTGATCACTCTCTATACAGTGACGTACGTTTTGAATATTTTTTCAGGCATTTTCAAAACAGTTCATATTTTTTTTTTAAATGATTTGCATTTGTTTGGCGTGCACAAACCAATGCAAATCATTTAAAAAAAAATTTATAAACGGTTTTGAAAATGCCTGAAAAAATAGGCGAAACGTACGTCACCGTATAGAGAGTGATCAAAACAGGACTGTGAGCAGTACAAGGAATTAAGGTATTTATGTAAAATCAATAAGTACATTTATATAATACAACTTAACACTAAAAAGCTAATCGATCATGAATTTAATATGTGAGTTAAGGTTTGGTGTTTATTCTATTTAAATGTTTTTTGTAACTGTTGCAGAACATGAAAAAACTTAACATTTTTCTTATATGCCTAAATGATGAAAGACGATCACAAATCTATAAAATAGAAGGGTTTTTACATGGTTATTTCGTCATTTTCATATAACATAACTTACTAATGAGAATAACTTAATTCAGTACCTCTAAACTAGAAAATATTGACAATAAACTATTAATATAGTTAAATGATTTTATTCATTTTGACTAATAAAAAAAAACACTAGATTAAATTAAACAATAAAAGTTTATTGCTTTCTAGCCAATAGCTGTGTAACGTTTAATAGGCTATTAAAATTTGTCTTAATTCTTCATTGTCACTGCTTACTAAGTAGGCCTACTGTATTTTCTACAAACCACAGTATTTTACGGGAGGAGCTCAACCAGCCCAAAATTCAACCAGTCTAAAACTACTGAAGGTTCAATCAGCCCAAATAAATGTATTAAATAGAATGATTTGGGCTAGTTGAACTTTGGGCCAGTTGAGCCGTTTATAGTTAGTAAACGTTCAACCAGTCTAAAATAACACACGGCTGAAGAGCGTTCGGTTCAACCAGTCTAAAAATGTAAACAAACCTTAGAAGGCCCGGTTCACAACAAGGCCAGCGCCCGGCAACGGGAACTCGCTAACATTCGTTTTGTTAAACTTCTATCAGTAATGCAATATTAACAGTGTATTTTATTCATTTGATTTTTTATAATTTAGGTAAGACATTCTAATAGTAAAAAAACTACTTTGTTTTACTTCTTTCCCTGACTGTTTTATTTTAAAGTAATATATTATTTAGTCCCTACATTTTATTGTATAATAAATTTAATTCATTTATTCAATTTAATTCATAATCCCTACAATTCAGTTAATAATAATAATTATTATTACTTTATATGTTACACAACGAATGCATTCTATTTGTTTAATTTCACAATATAGTTCATTGGTTAGGGTTTGCTCTTTTTCTTAAAAGAGTAATAATTACAGTATACAATTTTATTATATTAGATATACTTAAAAGTGCGTGTTTATTTTAAAATTCAGCAAAAGAAATAACATTGAATTTTATTCTTGATATAGGCCTAAATTCGGTTTGAAGTGGTATGTAGGCCTAACTCAAATAAATTGGTAGGTATATTTCATTACAAGTAAATAATAAAATGAAGTCGGCTTAAAAAAATAAGCCTTATATTTTAGTACAGTAAAATCAGACATTTGAGATGTGAACCTGGTGTAGGTTAACATATTTTGACGGTTTTTGTTTTCTCGACGAGTAGGCCTAGATAAGTTTTTAAAAAAATTGTGCTCTGCCTCCCTGAATTTGTTAAACAAAATCCGTGTTTAGAAAAAATGGTTATTGTAACAAATATTTTAAAATAAATTATGTTAAGAACTAATAAGAACATTGTATTTTAAGTGTAAAATGTTATTTTCAGTTATCTTACCGGTACTTAGTTAAAAATATTGTTATAAAAAAAATAGCTAACGAAGCGAAATCGATAACCGTTTGTGTTAAATAATTAGATAGGCCTATACTTAAAAGTGCTTTTTTATTTTTAAATTCAGCAAAATAATAACAGTAAATTTTATTCCTGGCATTTGAGATGGAACCTGGTGTAATTTAACAAATTTTGAAGAGTTTTTTTGTCTCAACAAGTTTTTATAAATATTGTGCTCTTCCTTCCTGCATTTCTTATACAGTACAATAAAACTTCGTTTAGAAAAATGGTTATTGTAACAAGCATTTTTCTTAACTTTTGACTGCGACACTTTTTAAATAAATTATGTAAGACTAGTAGGAACAATGTATTTCAAGTGCAAAATGTTACTTTTAGATAATAAAATAACGTTTAAGCACGCAAAAACGTTATACACCAATAAATTCAAATTGGTCTTAACCTGGGGACCAAATGAATGTTAGTAGGCCTACAGTCTACTTGTTACGGAACTTAATATTAAGCCGGTTCTACACGATGCTACGAACGCTCACTCCAATGTTGGACCGAACGTTTGGGACAAGTAAGTTCGACAGATGGTACAGCGAATGTTCCTGCTACACGGTGAATCGAATGTTTGATCCAATATTTAAGAAAACAGTTTGGTTCAAACGTTGGTCCAGTTGCAAAAATGGACGAGGATGACAGTCTATAGTAATATATGTTTTAATTTTAATTGTACACATTTAACGGGTTAAAAATCCCCACATCATATTTAGGCAGGCCTAAATAAAATTTGTTTTTAAAATAGTAATTTTTTTTAATTAGGTATATTTTTTAAATGTATAGTATCTAATTACCGGTAATCTGTTTCTGATTTTTCACGCGAACTTACTAGGATCAAGTATGAAATATAAATTGTAGCCTACTTAGGCTACCTGTGAAAATTTAAATGAATAATATTACTGATTAAAATTAAACGCAGAGATAAACATAAATAAACAAGACGGGTCTTTAGTGTAAATAGAGAGTAAATAGTGCTTCATAAATCATAATATGAACGAGTCGTGTAGCCGTTGAATCGAACTAACGAACATTTTCCTTCAAACGTTGGAGGCATCCCTTTGACTCGGTGCAAAAATACCGACATCGGCCCGAACATGGTCAAATGCGAATGTTCGACGCTCGCCATTGGACGCTCGTAGGTTTGAACAACGGCCACACGATATGACGAACCATCAAACGTCCAACGTTGGAAGGTGTTCGTAGCATCGTGTAGAACCGGCTTTAGGTTAGTGCTCCACGCTAGAGAATATCTGACTTTTAAATACAGTATCTGAGACTGTGATTGTCACAAACGGTGACAATTAGTTCGGTCGATTTAAATATGCACTTAAGTTGAAGTGTATTAGTGTAAGATGCATTACATAATAATATTAGGCCTGCCTATTCAACTACTCCGAGGGGTTTTGTTATCCCAACAGTAAATTATTCTTATGAAACTCTTTTTCACCAAACTAATTTTACATCACACTTTATTACAGTAATTCATAACTCTTTCAGATTATTAAGAGGTTATAGTATAGGCCTATAATCCAATGCTTAGCGTAACGCAGATGTTAAACACTCATTTCTTTTAATTTCAAGAAATCTGCTTAGGTGTGTCTACTAATAAATAAATATACCTAATTATAAAGCAGATAATGCTAAACTGTCAATTACTCTTATTTAGGATTGAGAAGTGTTACAGGCCTATATGCCAATGCTTAAAATACATACTGCGACGTTAGTCATTCATAAATGTGAAAAACCTACTCACATTTTCAATCGATAATTACCTATCCTATACTAATATTATGAAGAGGTAAAGTTGTTTTTTTGTTTGTATGTATGGGGTAATCTCTGGCACTACTGAACCGATTGAAAAAATAGCGTTAGGCTACTAATTAAAAGCTACACTATCCCTGCGTAACATACATAGGCTATAATTCATTTCGATAAAAACCTTTTTTTATTTAAATATTTGTATTTAGTCGGAAAAATTTCTTAGGTTTGGCCTAGAATGAATGATAAACCAACACATGTATTTACATTTATTACCATAGCAACCAATTGAATAAAATAACAGATAATATAGCTGTTTGCTCCAATATTTCCATTAACAGCTGATTTAAAAATTTGAAGCAATTATTTTTGTATTTTTCTAGCTTTACACTTATGAAAATAGTAGTTATACTGACATTTTATCCAGATTTAGGATTGGATTATATTTTACAACTATTCCAATGCCTGTTGGACAGAAGGTATAACTAATGGTTTTGCATAACATTGGAATAAAGGCCTATAATCCATTTTAATTTACAATACTAGATCTGGGTATAACAATTTAGAGCAGAAGATAAATTGGTACGGTATTTGCACAGTTTTTGATTATGGGCCTTATAATTAGGATTTAAAATGGATGTGTGCATACAAAATATTTAATTTAGCCTACGTAGGTAAAGGTATTTATGGAAAAACTAGCAAATTTTGTGAAGTTGTCCTTTATAGATTTATCAATAGCCTGAATATAAGAGTATCTAATGCCATCGTTGGGGATATTTACTGAGGTTGCTACGTTTTTACAAACAAAGCATGAATGGGAAGTTAGCTTTGTTAACGACAGGATGTTACAAATTGATTCTACAAAACGATTGAACTGAAATTGCTCAAACAAGTAATGCAATTTAACAACCGACACCAGCTTCAAGAGTATTTTTATCCGTATTTTGTACTTGCAATGATACAACAAATATGTCTACCACGTCAACTAACATACCATAATAGATTCATTAACTCATAAATTCGAAAAAGCTGCTCTATTGACAATGCCTACGGTACTGTAAATAATTAACAGAGGGAGAGTAGAATTAGCACAATGTAGATAACGAGTGAAATTTTAAATACTTAATAATTTATTCTAAATTTATATACATGTAAGAAACCCCTGCCAACCCCGTTGGAACCTTCTATACACATAATCATGTTACGGTATGTTTTCTTTATAATAAAGGTGAAGGATTAATAATAACCCCAAAGCTAAGGAATAATAATAATAATGTTAAACTTTCAAACCAAATTATTTCGTATATTTTATAACAGCAGTTAAAATAAAGGTTAAAAAACCAGCAAGGCTCAGATTTACACATTAATAAAAAAACCTAACCTTGTTTTTGTGCAATTTAAAACCTTGCCAGATTAGTTATCACATCTTAAAAGATGGGTTTTCCTAGCTCCGCACTTTTTGCGCAGTGCGCTGGAATTTTGTTTTTGTGCAATTCACAACCTTGCCAGATTAGTTTTATCACACCTTAAAGATGGGTTTTCCTAGTTAAATAGTTCGTATAGTGATTAATATAATTCAATTTAACAAATTAAAACTATTCGTTAGCAATTATTGCAAAAGAAAATGGAGAAAATGCACAAACCTGGGGATCTGCAAAAAATATAAATTCGACCAGCAATGAAAAAATGTAGTCTTGCCTCAAACTGACCTACTGGTACACTGCATTGTTCAAATATTCATTTGTTAAATACCTACCCTTGTAATTCAATACAAATATTCAGTTGCTCAACTCACCTGAACTGCTCAGATTACTCTTATTTAAATTATATCAATAAATGCTTCTTTAAAACAATTCTCAAAACTACCATATTGTTATCTCAATTTGGAGGAAATTGTATGTAGACAGTACAATTTAACTGTAGGGAAAGCCAGTGCAGATAACTACATTACCAGATAGGTAGCACATATAATATGACACATTTAGAGTTCATAATTTCCTCAATATACAGCACTGTCATTCGTGAAATACTTACGCACACATTTCTTAATTGCAATGTAATATGAATATCCAGATGCAAACCTATACTGGTTAGGTTACTTTTATTTAATTAGTATGTCAAAGAAATATCACATGAATTAATAATTGTCAAAATTTGATGTTGCAATTTCAGAAAACCTGCAGTTTGTTCGTGAAACATCCACAATTTCATAAAACCGGCAGTCCATTAATGAAACACTTACCTACACATTTCTTCAATGCAATTCGATACAAATATCCAGTAGCGCACCTTTCCTGAACTTGTTAGGTTACTTTGATTTAAATACTGTTTTAAAGTTGCAGTATTAATTGTAAACTTCAATATTCAAAATTATTGAACATAATTATTCCTGTTTTTTAGTTTAATGTTCCCTGAAATTGTAAATACAAA
>JAGFPH010000640.1:418151-435276 GCA_018207615.1 Philaenus spumarius
GGAAAAATGTCATTGGTATTATGAGTGAAAAATGTCCGTTTTGCCATGCTCTAAAATTTAAAGGCGAGACACCTGATGATATGTGCTGTAATTCTGGTAACGTACCGCTCGCAACTTTACAACCTCCACCAGAACCACTATATAATTTACTTATTGGTGATCACCCTGAGCAAGGCCACTTCAATGATCGCATTAGACGGTACAATGGTTGCTTTCAGATGACATATTTTGGTGCTAAACCGATTGTTGAAGATGGTTTTATACCAACTTTAAAAGTGCAAGGCCAAGTTTACGATTTATATGAAAGACATATTTCAAAGAAGAGAGGCTAAACTTTTGTAAATTTTTTTTGCTGGATAAAATGAAAAAGGAGGTCGACTTAGGTGTTCCAACTACCAGAAGTCAAACTATTGTTAATTAAACAGCTGCAAGATATGCTTCATAGTGAAAATAAGTACATTAAAGATTTATAAGATTTATTTATAGATAAGGTACCGTACCAGAGAATTGCGAGTATTTTCAAATAGTGATTCACGTAGACAGAAAGCCTACCAATGCTCATAGAGGTTGTTACAGTGCTCCCACATCTAATGAGAAAGCTTTAGTAATAGTTGGACAGCAGTTCGAAAAGCGGGATATTGTCGTTCAAAGCCACGATAATAAACTACAACACATACTGATGTGTTGTACTACTAACTTATGATGCACTACAATATCCGCTTATGTTTTGTCATGGAGAAGATGGATATCCAATAGACATTTCACAATGTGATTCTTTACACAATGAAACTTCCTTTACAAAAATATATCTGTGGCCAGTCTTTATGTCTGCATAGTTATGGAGAGGGAAGGAGAAAATAACTATTTCTTTCGTTATGCTGCTTTATTTAATCAGTGTTTAGTTGACATGTACAATAAAATAGAGACGGAAAGATTTAATTATATCAGATATCATTAAAAAAGGCTTAGGGCAGGTAACTATATTTATTTAAAAGACACTATAGGCAAACAAGACGTTCAAACAGATCAACTTGGAAAACTAGTAATACTGCCATCATTTTTTACAGGAGGGCCACGGTACATGCATGAACTATTTTATATATTGTAACAATTAATTAACATAATTAAAGGCACGGAAAAAGAAATATGAATGAGTAACTTACTTTAAAACTCGTCATTTGTTTACCTATCCGACTCTTCAAACATGTTTCTTTGTCGATTTAAGTCCATTAGCGATAAGGGCTGTTTACTATTAGGCCTACTTCCTTTGCTTGACACATACTGGGACTACACACTGTAAGTTAGAACTTCAGGCTATTTTTGTCTTCATTTTTTTTACGGTGAATTTATTTTTTCTGGCCTTTATTCATGTTAATTCATTGTTAGAATACATAAATATGAAACATATCTCAATACAAAAAGATTTCCTTCTGACAAAGTAGTAGCATAGATGAATAATAAAATAGAGCATGCATGCATACAGGGGCTGTGTGCCGAAAAAAGGTTGTCGGGAAAATAGTGCATGATCGCGCCGCGAGGTAGCGCTAGGGAGAAAGCATTGGTAGCATTGGTGTTTCACACAGCTTCCATTGTTTCCCCAATAGATAGTGCCACTGTTGAATTTCCAGTGGAACGAAATATTGCATTGGATTGGAGTTTTCTGTTAGGTTATCCAAATACAATGGTAGTAGTAACAATTAACCACTTTTGTATTTTCAGATTAATATTCCTTTAATGAAATTCTTGCCTTAAACTTATTTAAACCACAATTAAAACTAATATTTAACACAATTCCATCAATCTGATGTCATTTAAAAATATTAAATAAGGAACTATTAAAGGAGACGCTGATGTGGTATGAACATGCTACTTATGGTTTCAATACAACCAAATCAATATTATACACTTTTGGTTCAAATAAAGTCAACCGATAGGGAAATTGCGTACAAATAAGATTAGGCATAAATAAGATATTGGTTAGGTAATTTGTAGGAATTAAAACATTTTCATCCTAAGTATTTATGCTTTAAAATTTTAAATACCAAGCTTATGTTACTAGGTTTATGAACAAATTTAAAGATTAGAAAAATAACTCGTATATTAGAAACAAGGGAATTTAATACACTTTATTGAAACATTATTACGAAGAACCAAATTAATTATCGTATGCTGATTCTAATTGGTCAATCAACTGACAGTCTGGTGTTTATTTGCTATCAGGGCTATTGGCCACAGTATCAGGGCTATTATCCACAGAATCAAGGCTATTGGTCACAGTAACAGGGCGCTTCCTGATGTGTCGCCTTCTACGTCTAGAATGGCTTCTGCGTCGCTTTCTTCGACGAGCAGAATTGATGTTATCACTTAATTCGATCTCTCTCCATGATGCCTAGAATGTCGCCTAATTCCTCGCCTGGAACGGCTTGTCCTCCGTCTACGCCTAGAACGGCTTGTCTTCCGTCTTCGCCTTCTGGCTTCAGTAAATTTTCCATCTGTTATGTATTTACCACCAGAAACTTTTACAAGGCCTTTAGTGACGCAATCGTCCACTGCTCTACGAAGTAAAACCCTATCAATTATTTGACCATCACTATTGATATAATCCGTAATTGTTTTAAAAGTTGCCCCTTTTGGTTCATTTAGGGCCTTTATAGCAGCCAAAGCGGTTTGCATTGACACTCTACGTGGTGCCATGCTTACAAAAATTTTAATATAAGCTATCTACACACAAAATTTAACCAGTAGGCCTACTGTTTTTATTTAAATTCATTCATCACCTAAGACACCAAAACCTTTTCAGCATTGTTGTATTTTAATTCTTATAGTATAGTTTATTGAATCTATATATTTCTGTGGTGTTTAGCTGTGCACACAATTTGATTGCTTAATTCTGTGCTCATTTTTTGCACTTTTAAGTTTTAACTTTTGGGTTGTTAAATTCTTCATACATTCTTATCAAGATTTAGATGGTAAGAACGAAAAATGTTGTCTACAAAGAAGTTTTAGCAAAATAAACATAACCCATAAAAGTGTTATAACTAGAGTCAGTATGGAGGTTACCTTCTAAATGTAAAATGTTTAAAGACGTAAGCTGTTTAAAACTATCCCGATCTATGCATTCGCATATTAAAGACGTATATAGGGCATTTGCAACATCCATCATAGATTGTGATTTACCAGTCTGTAGATTTAGTGGTTGAAAAAGAAGACTCTCTTCACTCTGAATTATGTATCTTTTAATTGATTGAATTTATTCAGCTGACATACCTTGACGAAGGCGATTGACGGGCAGCCAGTGAGCAATAGAAAATACATGTAATAATTCACTGTCGTGAATTAAAAGATGAATGCAAATTTAAGAAAAATGTTACAAGTATGTAACACAATGTTGCAAAAATTAAAAAATCCCTGTAGCGCAGCACGGGTATTCAGCTAGTAAATTGTATATATTTTTAACAACGGGGAAAACAGGTTTTGAAAACCATTGGAAAAAAATTAGAGGCTCTTAACTGAATTAAAACATTTATATTACATTGTAATTGTGGTACAAAATTTTAACTATCCAAAGCCGCTTTTCCAACCTTGGTTTTGTTTAACAGAGGTTCTACTATAAACATATTATTTTTCAGGATTTGTGTTCAAAATTATTCTAGTAAGCTATAGTGATAAACATTGCTTAGGCTACGGCCACGCTATGTCGCGGAGAATTTTTTATCCGCGACCTGGTCGCGGGTAGGTGCCACACTTAGCGACAGTCGCGGTAACACAATTGTAAAAGATGACTTCTTTGAATGAGGATATGATCGCTAGTGATTGCCGAATATCTTCTGAATAATTTGCATGTTTTCCTGCTTCAATTGTCTTATTAAAAATGCTTTAACAAAATAAAAGAGTACATTATTTATGTTGATTAAAAACCTAGCATAAGCTTTTGGCTTTTAGTCTTAACTCTATCTTTCGTTATTAACACATTGATTTAAATAAAAACCCGAACCACAAAACAAGGAACAAAAACAATAACTAAACAACTAAATTGTAAGTTATGTTTAATACGTTACCCTTGTGTACATTTCGATGACATGGTCATCATCCTCAGATTCAGATTTAATTCAGTGTGATTTTGTCGCCACAGTGCTCTTTTATTTGTTTAATTTCGTTATTAAGTCAAAGCTGTCTTAGCACTAAGTACTTAATATTTGTTTAATATTTTTTTAATTGCTTAAATCAAATAAAATTCTATTAACTAATGAGTACTAATTAAGTCATACACCGCCCTTTGCTTATACGAGCCCGTCACCTATCAAATACGCCACCGTAAACTCTATTCGTAACTTTTTATAGGCCTAATCATTAAACGGTTTAAAACTTTGTATAGGAACTCCATTGTGTATAGTTTTTTTTTATACAAATATTGTTTATATGTACCTAAACATTTTATTAAAATCACTTGAATATTTTACAGAAATTCAGTTTTTTACGGAAGACATGTACCGTACACTTTCAGATATTGAAAACGCGTGTTCAGTAAAAGTAAACCCCCATTTTCTCTAAAAATATTGACCAGATTTCAATAAAATTAATACTAGATATAAACAATATATGTATAAACATACTGTACAAAAATGAAGTTCCTGTACCAATTTTTAGACCGTTTAACGATTAGGCCTATAAAAATATACAAATAATATTTACGGTAAAACGTGTTTGACTGCCTCCAAAGCGCCTGTGACTTATTGTGAAAATTTGGTGACCACAAAAAAAACCTGTCAAAACAAATGACCTTACAGACATTCTAAAATGATTGAAACACGTTTTTTATAATTTCTTAATCTTCAGTGACAGCACTAAAGCGCCTAAAATAGGCCTTTGAACGTTTAATGAATGCACCCACTTGATTCTATTTCTCCTTTTTTACTTTGCGAATTTAATAAGTATAAAATTGTGTACTAAGATTGTGTAATAAAATAATAATAACTTTCCTTCTTTATTCTTCTCTTCATTTGTTAAAAGACATGGTTCTGAAAACACTGAACTAGCATCAAAGCGCACATAAAGCAGGTGGAGTAGAGAAGGGTGGGGGAGCGACCTGTCGCCAAGCATGGCCGGCTCCATAAGATAACATGGGGAGCGTATTTGCCGCCGCAACCAGAAAACGCTCTCGGTCGCGTTCTATTTGCTGTCGCGGGTCGCCTAGCGAGGCCGTATCTATATCATTCAAATATTCCCTTTTTTTCTTTGTCGCAGCAACCAGGTCGCCTAGCGTGGCCATAGCCTTAAGTTATAAATTAGAACTACGAGGTTTGCTCAATAGAGTAAAAAACAGCAAAGTGACTACTGCAGCCCAGCAGTATTCTACTTTTTGAATTTCAGAGTAAAAACTAAGAAACCAAAGTCATTAAAAAAAAAGCACATCCTTACTGATATAGAACCTAATCATCGTACAAAAGTCTATTCTTCTGAGCCAAATCATTGTATAAAAATGTGATGTCCATTCAAGGAAATTTTTCTCATTTATTGATCAGCTATTGTAATCAACGCTTTAGAAAACTTTTAATCTACATTTGTCGTGGGGGTTTCAACTCTAACTGTTTAACTGAACATTTGTTCATTGTTTCACATTGCAACAGAGGGTAGCTCGAATCACATAAGTTACTAGACGCTCAAATGACTCATACACTTAAATTTTTATGATTACTTAAGTTATTTAATTTGCCTTTTATTCCAAATGTTTTCTACCATCATAATTTAAGTCTGGAAAATTAAATAGGCTTTTCTCACTCTGAAAATCCTGGAGCTTATTAGGAGATAATTAGTTTAAAAGGGTTTTGCCTTTAAAAAAAATTAAGTATATTTGATTTAATTACATTTCATTTCTTTTTATCTCCCTTCGATAATAAATTAAATCTTAGTTTATATAATAAAAAGAGGTTTTTTTTAAATAAATATGACTTTTTACTCTTTTCAGGCACCAGATTTCTACGTTGAAATGAAATGGGAATTTACAAGCTGGGGTAAGTAAGTCAATGGTGTTTTATACAAAACTATACATAATGTAAGGAATGGCTAATCTAGTTACAATTTGAATTTGAAGCCAGCCAAGTTCCCACTACATAAGTCAGCATAAATAATAATAATTTAGACAAATTTGTAGAACTTAGCCCAGGAGATACAGATACTCAGGTTTATGTAGACAATATTATGAATTTAGAAATCACCTAAACTAAAATCCTTATATTGATTGCTAATTTTATAGTGATCTGAGTTTAACCCTAGAACCGGCAGCTTTAACGAAAATGGATTTTTTGGCGTGTGCAAGCATTTATTCAAAAATTCGCCAAAAATAGTAAATTAACCCCAATCTAAAAGTGTTCCATAGCTTTTTTGTAGAGAAAGGTTCAAAGAATTTGTATATGCCAGTAAAAAAATTATAGATGTAAAATTTACAAAGTTATTAGCTCAAGAAACAAAAAATGTTCAGTTACAAAAAATAAAAGTTCAACTTTAAGTCTACATAAAAAGTAGTAAACATTTTTTGTAATTTTTTCCATAAATATAAAAAAGTTTCGTAATTTAGTTCTAAATAGAACTGTATAAAAACATTTAACATTTTCAAATTTCTTATTTTGAAAACACGAGATTTTATGTTCTTACTACAAGTCTGCTATTAAAAGTATGCCAAGTTAGAAACGTAATTTACTAATATATGCTGTGCCCAAAAATTAAATATTATTATAACAAAGTGTAGAGAATAAATCAAAGAAGTGAACTGTATACTTGTAAATTATCTTTTCATAAAAGTGTTTGACTTAGAATTTTTGAATAACAAAAGTTAGAAAAATATAGAAAACTCTCGTCTGTACAAGATACGCGCGCAAATTTCTATGTCTAGCCATGTTGTAAAAGTCCGTGAGGCTTCAGATTTGAACGTTAGATGAGACCGTATTAGCAGTCACTTTCCCACGGTCCTACACAATAAACTGTTCAAATATAGCATATTTGGTTTACAGGGGAAGTTAACTTGAAGCATTATGTTTACAAAGATACCAAAATATCTCTAAAAAGCGATTGAGGTCACACAGATATCACGTGAAATAAATAACGCTGTTTATTGGTTGGAAAATTGACCAATTGCAAGGGTCTACAAAACCCCTTACAACTTCAGAACTATTTGTCCGATTTTTGATTGGATGAAAGTTTTGGATAGAGGAAATTTTGATGAATCCATCGATACATAGGTTTAACTAAGACAACCTACTGGGCGGGCTTTAGAGATTGACGAAAGTTGAGTTATTTCATTATGTTTTGTATGAATTTTCGGGCGCCGATTGATTTGTAGAAAACTAATAAACTGCAACGATGATTACATATGTAAATATACGTTTTAGAATGAAATTGTAAATACAAAAAATAAAGTTTGAAACATTACCTTTCCAATGGTGTTTGTCTTTTTAAGATTGGAAGATTTTTAGTGGGTCAAATATTCAATACAATCACGCGTTACAAATGTGTTCTGCTGGTTCTAGGGTTAAAAAAATTAAACAAAATTATTTGTACACAAAGAAAAAAAACATTCTACAAAATTTTGTTTGTAGCTAATTGTTTTATGAACAAATCTTGTTTCTCCAAGATATATAAACTAAATACAATTCTTGGGCTTATTTGTGTGTGCAAAAACAATTAACGAGTGTGTGTCTAAACTCTCACTGTCAGTAAAAACCCTTAAGTTAGAACAAGACTAAATGGCAATCATAAGCATGAGAGGCCTCAGAACCCAGGACTAGATCAGAAAGCTTATGACTTGTGTAACGGTGGATTTTTATTTCAGTTTATATAGACAGTAGGACTCAGATTGTCTGAACCTAAACCATCCGCCTCGCTGAAAAGATTTCAGTTATTGAAATTTGTTAAAAGTTTTTAATGTGTGAGGAGAGTATCTTTATTATTCACTTTTCCTCAACAATAATAACGCCGACCTCAGTCATGATGGCCAGAAAATGTCTTGAAAATAATAAGCAACAATAAGGGACTTTTCATCAAAATCTCATGGGATAAATAAAAAGCTACAAATAACTTTATTAATTACAATAAATATGTGTAATCCTATTAGGCCATTTTAGATCCCTTCATAGCTGCAAAGATCTCACTAGTGAGAAAAATTTATGAGAATGTACCACTCGACTCCCATTTTACTTTTACTCACATTGGAATAGGTTCAGTGAGAGTGTAAGCCAGCATTAATTTTCATAAACTAGTGAGTTTATCAGAGTGTTGATATTTATCTTAATAAAACTTTTATTTTGTTATATTTTTTAAGAGAACAAATAATGTAGAGCGTTTTAAAAATATAGCTCTTAAAAACTCAGTAGTATCATGTAAAACTATTTCAAGCACAATCAGTAAGGTGAGAAATATCTTTAAATACAACAGAAAATTCTGGCTGATGTATCAAAAAAAAATGTCTTAACTCTATCAAAATGCATATTATACGGTAGAACCTCGATTATTCGTGATAATTGGGACCGGGCAGACCTTGGATAACTAAAAACTCGGATAAAACGGTAGGCTGTGAGAAAAATATTGAGATGCGAGTTCCTGCGTCATTATAGGTTGATTTGGAGCCATACTTACTTCAAAATCTACTTTATTTGGCTTTAAATAATATAGTTTTTAATAAATAATGTAGGTTTGATAATGTACCAAAAAGAAAGAAATTGGATACTGTAAGCTACTATAATAAAAACAACAATTAAAGTGAAATTTACTTTTATTTATGAAAAGTACAAATTAAAATCCTTAAATCGCAAACATTTATATTTATAAATACATAAGTTATAAATTTACACACTTATAAAACAAAGTCTATTTCTTTGTCGTTTGCTTTACACTGACACCACGCATTTTCGCTGCAGTGCTACGAAGTCGCCACAATGTCAATATGTCTACTGGCGACGCATCTTCCTATTGTTCCACGTAGAGTAAAGCTTTTTTTTAATGCCTTGAATCCATCAGAATGGGATATCTGTTGCTGATTACAAGAGTCATTATCGACCTCATCGTCGCTGTTTGATGGGTCACTAAATCAACTATAGCTTCATCATTTTGCTGTTGAAAATCCTCATCCTTCATCCATCGTCTATGTCTTGCTGTGTTAAATTATCAGATACTGGTAGACTATTAGTCATTCCAATGAAAGTGTCATCTATATTTTCTGGTTCATTAACATCACGAAAAACTAAAGCATCTTTAGGTGAAATGTTTTTACAGGTTTTTCCAATAATTGTCTTCTTAACTTCTTCCTAAGACTCTGACAGCCAATACACTACATCTTTCAAGTTCAACATTTTCAAACTCTGAATGACAGTGAGTTTCAAACTTCTGAAGACATTTTCCAAGTCTTCAAGAAGTTGATGTAATAGACGGCAGCGGTAATTGCGTTTAAAACTTCCCAGTACACCCTGGTCAAGTGGCTAGATGAGTGGTGCAACATTGGCTGGTGCATGGATACTACCACTAACCAATTGGGTCTCATCTGGATATCTTAGAGCATTACCTAGAATGAGTAATGCTTTATGAGGATGATTTTTTATCCAAAATTTTTTAACATTAGATACAAAATCATTGTGAAGCCACGATAAAAAAATTGTACTCTTCAACCAAGCACTCTTCTGGATTAAGTAACATAGAGGAAGGATTTGTATGTTAATATTCTGTTTAAACCCTTGGCTTTTTAGATTTTTCAATATCTAACAGCTTCAGCTTGTGATCGCCTGATCTGTTTGAGCAGACTAAAGCTGTTAGTCGTCCTTTGCTCCATTTATAACGTGGAGCACAACTCTCTTCTCTTGAAGTCAGTGTTTGGTTAGTAGCATTTTTTAAAGCATAAACCAGTTATATCACAGTTATATACTTCTTGTTAATCCCTCTTCTTTGATAATTTAATCAAGTTCCTTTACAAAATCTTCCACTTTTCATGAATTGGATGATAAAATTTCACCTGCTATGCTCAGTTGGCTGTATCTTTTTCCTAACGCCTAAGCTAGCTGTAAACTCCTCTTCCCATCTTCTTTAACTTTAGCGTAAATCTCTAAGGCTTTAATTAACCTGAAGCTTCGGACCGGACACTGGATTTCCCTTTCCTCTAACTTGCCTAAACCACAAGAATAATGCCACTGAAGTTTTTTCATGCTTGGGTTTTTTATTGATTTTTTAGCTTCTTCTTTATTTGAAGACAGTTGTGATACCCACTTTTAAATTTTCAATCTAATTCGTCTCCAATCCCCGACAGTCACTTCCCCAATACTTAAATCACTTGCCACTTTTCTTATTGAATCACCTAATCGTTTAATTGCTTTCCATTTTTTATTTAAAAATATAACAATACGCTTTCGCTTTTCACTCATAATTACACTCTCATTCACACAGTTTAACACAGACTTAACACAAAAGAACAAAATACAGTAGCAGGGGGAAGAATCAACTCGTTGGAAAGGAAGGCGAGTCATAAATACGATGCCGTGAGGTGGGCCCAAGACTGCTTCGTCATTCAATATACCACCCGATCGTGGGTAAGGAGCGGAATTCTTTTCAGGATGTACTTGGGAAACTAATGTTTTGTTTTGTTTCTGTTCAATCTAACAAGTTTTTATTATAAATTGACTTATTGAGAATACTTTCAAGCTATGAATTCTTTATTGAAATCAATTCAGTTAACTTACATTTTTATTTGTAAGTTTCTTTTTTTAATTTGCCTCTGTCTCTGTTAATACGGAAACTTGGAAAACCGAGGCTCGGGTAATTGAGATTCTACTGTACGTGCATATGTAGGTTCCCAAAAGCTAAAATTGTTGTAACGCAAAAGTAAAAATTTTATTAATGCAATTTGTTTTTATAGTGCAGAAAGTTATATGTTTAGAGATAATTTTAAATGATTAAAAATAGTTTTTATGAGATATTTTGGTTTGTTTGACAGTTCCCCTTGTGTCTCGCATGTGTCCAAGTGATACTTACAAAGTTTATAAACAAGGGTCTAAAGTGCGGATAGATACAACTTTACTGGGCTTTGATCAGAACAACTGGCAGCGTGGGAATACAAGCTTTATATTTCAAGGGCAGAGTGAGTATTTTGTAAACTTATAAATTAACTAACCTTAATGTATTAGTATTATACCAATGTTAACCTCAACACTTTGAGACCTAAAAGAGCACTCTCTGGTTCGGATGTTCTCCAACTACAGTTTCCACTTTACTGTAATTTTCATTAATTGTTATTTCCAATAAGCTTTTAATTTCATTATCACAAATAAACTGTACGTCATAACTATTTCAACTGAAATGAGATAAATCAGTTCAATTATCTTTTGTAAAAATTGTTTTTACACTGATTTGCTAATGAGAAGCCACTCTAATGGCAGCTGATGATATACACAAGAAGAAGAGTTTCTATGCTTAAGAAGTAACATAAAAGAAACCTTAAACTATCAAGGAAATGTATGTAAAATTTACGAACATAACTAAATAAGCTATAATTTTCATTAATAGTCGAATAACTAAAAATTGTAGCGGAAAAAGGCCTAGATACAAAAATTGTAGCCTAGATACATAAAATTTTGTGTTTTATGAAAAGCCTAAAACTCGAGATTAAAAAAACACATCGAGAAATTTATGGCTGAATCGAGAAAATTATAAAATATAAAATTTTATTCTTGACAATGAGATGAGACAATATTGAGAGTTTTGAGATCTTGCACACCCCTACAAAAATGTTTGATTAAAAAAATATTATATACAAATTATATAAAATTTCAATCCTGAACAAAAAAACATAATACGTTGCACTTAAAAAAGACCAAAAACACAAAATACTTAAAAATCACATTCACATTATCATCACTTTTTCACTTTCTACATCACTATTTCACACAACCCTTTTTAATTTTAGAAAGAATAACATTTTCTGTACGACGTAACTAACTTCTTATGTCTAAAAAAACAACAAACATGTCAGCAGAAAAGTTACAAGTTTTATCATGTGTGACAACATAAACGATGATAAAATAATACACTCTATGTATGCACCAATTCTTCTGTGCAATGATATATAATACACGACTTCATAATCAAATTACAAAGCGCTCTTAATGCGTCGTGATCGAGACGTTAGCGGTTGAGCAGCATGTAAATGTGTCTCGATTGAGACGCATAGCAGTTATAGAGTTAAGATAGTTTCGTAACCAGATTGTTTTAAGAAATGGTCTACATAGTCTGGCCATTTTGAACAAATGTTTATCTGCTTAATGGTATTTTTCAATTTGAAGTTTAGCCAATGATAATCGCAAAGATTGTTTGGATTTGAAAGATCGATTTGAAGTTGGTTGGTTTTGAAATACATTGATGTAATTGAAGTTTGTCATTTATAAAAAATAAAGAATCTATGATAAATTAAAATTTTAACATTCATTTGTAACATACCAACTTAGTGACCTAATGGTTTGTGTTTCCATGTAGAAATGGGTTTAGTGCCATAGCAATCCATATGAACAATAAAAGTCAGTTGTCACGACAGCGAATTTTGTCTACATTGATGTTGTGTGTTGCACCATCAAAATGTTATCTTTGTAAGAACAAACTTTAAATTTATAAAAATGTTTTAAAAATTTAATTGGTATAGAAATGATTAAACAACAACGCAACTAAGAAATAAAGTCCCTAGTATTTCTGGATACAGTAATGTCTCCCTTTTTAATATTAAACGGAGATAGGTTTACAAAAATTTCAAATTGTAATTAATTTACCATAAAACATCCAATATTTTTAGTTTTCAGGCTAAAAGTATTATTAAATTGCAGTGAAAGTTTGTGATTTTATATTTGAATGTTGGCAGCACGCTCTGTGCCTTCTATGATACGCTGTAACCGAAGTTATATTTTCCAACTACGCGACGCTGCGTCCAAATCAGGTGATAGTTTCCCTTTTGTTAGCTTTCCTCGTAGAATTTTGAGCACAGCTGCATTTTGCTTTTTACACCCACCCCCACTTCTAATGTCTTCATTCTAAACCTCAGTAAAATATGAAAATCATACCTGTAGGATCAAGAACAAATAACAAGTATTATTGTTGTTTACAAAAAGTAGTTTGAAACCTACTTAACCAATTTATTAACCTTATTTAATACTTAAATAAAAATACCTTTAGTTTTTGAAAATACTGTTAATTGGAATTGCTCGCTGTTGCTTTCGTTTGTATATTTTATCCTTGTTTCAATGGGATTATCAGTTAGTTCACAGCTGAGATAATGTTATCTTCCATTATTCTTGAATTTGAATGCCTTGTTGCACTTCAGCTGTAATGTTTAACCCTGTAACTGGTCAGCCATATTACCTGAAGTTTTGGTGTATTGTGTATAAAATAAACAGAACATGAAAAATATATTGTGTAGCTTCTCGTTTTATTTTGTAAATATCGTAGAATGTTTCTGTACACTTTTCAGATAAAAATATGAAGGTATAGTATGCAATTTAGAATGTAAAACACCCTAATTTGAACTCATGGGGAACCATACTGGAAAATGATTGTTTTTAGACAAAATATTTTTTAATACAGCAAAGTTTTGAAATTATATTTAGGTTTTTACTATATTAAGTTATATTGAACATTTTTACAAAAAAATTGTAAAAAACTTGAAAATGTTGTAAGTTAACATAGAATACATTTAAAGTATCCCAGTAGTTATTGAAATGTAACTAGCTGTTCAAAGTCATTGTAAAGGGCCCTGTAAAACGATCATATTTGTTTGTCAAACTTTAAGTCACAGCGAACGATCAAACAAATTTTGTCAAACTTACCTGTAGTTTTTCGGTTCTCCCACGAGACGTGATGTAGTTATCGTCATAGCTATAGACTTCTCATTGCTATATGTATTTAATGAGTATTGTGTATGAGTATGTGTATACTCATTATGAAAAAAAGGTTTTTCAATTATTTTAGAATGTCTGTAGGGTCATTTGATTTGTTATCGCACGCACAATAACTCGCCAAATTGTCACTCAAGGGTGCGTTGGAGGTAGTCAAACACGTTACCGTAAACATTATTCGTATCTTTTATAGGCCTAATCGTTAAACGGTCTAAAAATTAATGCAGGAACTTCATTTTTGTATAGTTAGTTTATACATATATTATTTATTTGTGGTATAAATTTTATTACATTCATTTAAACATTTTTAGAGAAAATGGGGTTTTACTGAACACGCTTTTTCAATATCTGAAAGTGTACATGTATTCGGTAAAAATTGAATTTCTTTAAAAATATTCAATTGATTTTAATAAAATGTATACTACATATAAACAATATATGTATAAACAAACTATAAAAAAATTGGGTTCCTATACAAAGTTTTAGACCGTTTAACAATTAGGCCTATAAAAAGTTGCGAATAAAGTTTACATAGGCGTACTTGATACGTGACGGATGTATTTGAAATTACACTGATCTATACTCCCACGGTGCTCACAGTAGGTGGCAAGTACTTTCTGATTCTCTGGCTGCAAGTACTTGCCACATGTAAAGGTATTTGTTGCAGCACGTATTAACCTCGCCAGTACTTGCGGCAAGTACTTGCTTATTCTACTTGCCCCGTCTATAACATGACTGTGTTATCAGTCTAGGTCTAACCTAAAATTATTAAATTATCACATAATATAGTTATCATATATTATTATTATGATGTATAACGCGTCCTCCATGATTACAAGGCGGCAACTGAGATATTGTTTGAGAAACACTGCAGTATACTTTCAAATTTGTTTGTCAAACAAGCTGTCAATCCAGATTTCCATCAACACGTACAGTGTCTGTCAAACGCGTCAAACAAATCTGCAAACGATCAAATTATTTGTCAAACACGTAATATTTGACAAAAAATTTGATCGTTTACAGGGCCCTTAAGAGCTGTTCATAAAATTCAGACAATCTTAAGAGTTTCCATATTGTTAAAAAACATCCATTTTATGATAATAATAAATATGTTATGCCTATAAATAAAATTAAATACAAAAAACTTATGAAAATTATTTTACTTTTATTAAAAAACTAATTATATTTTTTAGCATTGTTTCAACAGTACCTGGTGTTTTAAACCATGAATAAATATTAATTAGCTACATATACTAGTTCAACAAACCTAATAAAAACCACAATAAATAACAATAGTTATCATAAAACTTGGAAAACTTAACTGAAGCAAATACATAACTAAAGAGAACAGAAAATGTATGTTTTCAAGAGAATGACAAGTGCACCACAGCCAACACTATAACTAAAAACAAATTTCGAATGAAAGTCCATGAACTGTTGTTTACAATGATGCCTAAATCATGGTCATCAAACTTGTTTTTATTGTAAATAATGTAAATAATTAATAAGCAGTAATGTTTGATCGTCGTAGAAGCAATGCTAACCAGTCGATGTTCACCAGCCGCTTGAAACGATGCTTACCAGCTCCAGAGTTAATTCATTAAAATATTTATCTGTTGAGTTGCTAATCTCTGTGACTTATTTGTCTGTGATTTAATAATAAACAGAAATATTTTATTATCAATACATAGTGCATGAGTAAATGATGTGAAACACAAAGTGAAAAGAATAAGAAAGATGGTGAAGTATTAGTAAAACTTCAAAAGGTTTAAATAATTGCATAAGTATTGTAAGAGTTACTATATAAAAATTATTGTAAATTTGGTATATTTTTATATCATACATATTGTTGTAGCTTATGGTTCGCCTGGGCTCCAGTAAATTAGCTATCGGGCATTCCAATAGAGTTTATGATATTTCTTGAATTTTTCATCCAATTTTGTACATTCAGAAAGGTGTATCTTGTCCATTCTTAAGTTTTGGTCACTACATAGTATTATACTTTTGTTACACGTGGTTATTTGGACTTTTGCCATATTTTTTGTGTTAAAACGAACTCATGACGCTTTAGTACCAATCGAACAATTCTTCACAAAAAGAGCACTTTTTTGACGCAAACTACCTGACTTTTTTATTATTGCCATAAATCCATTTCTCATGAATATTTAGTTCTTTAGAGAAAGTTTTGGTTAAACTCTCTCCTTGGGTCTTTTGAGGTCTGGAAAATTATTGTCTATGCTTATTTTGTTCAGCTTGTATTCAAATTTAAGTCGTTGCATATCCTTATAATTACAGCATATACTTTAGTAACTTCACTTTACATTAACTGCAATCATGATTGGCTTTAGTTGATACCAAAGTATGTATCTTAATTTTGGTTTTTCACAAGAGTACTGATCCAGTCAGTCTGAATATACAACTCTGAAATCTGAACCCTATCCTCTGTTTGAAGTTATTGTTTAATAATAATGAAAGTTCAATTTGGTTATTAAGCGGACATTACACGATCAGTAATACTGTCATTATTTTATAATAATGACATTATTACTGACCGTGTAAGGGGGACAAAACTGGAATGATGCCTAGTAATGACGAGAATCCGGATTTTCTGATTTTAAGTCGTCATTACTGGCTTGTTGTGGGGTAATGTCATTAATAATGATCGTGTAGGGTACGCCATCATTATTAATGACATTACTCAGTTCATTGTTAAACATAGTCCCGTCAACATACGTACACAAAACGTACGAATACTGAAGAAAAGTAATGTCATTAGAAATGATCGTGTAAGGTTAAAAAGTAATGAAGGAGTAATGATGTAATAATTTTGATGGTAATGACATTACAGGTAATGACAGTATTACTGATCGTGTAAGGTCCCCTTTAGTGTTTATTTGGACATTGGTAGGCCGGTTCACACTCTTCCATACCTTCATTGCGCAATGAACAGGTTACTTGTTGAGACATGATGTTATTCACTAAGGTAATGAACTCCCTTGAAAAGTAGTGTGAATCTAAGGTGCGTATTTTACATTGCTCTTTTCAGAAGTGGTAAATAAAAGTTCTGGTGTATATTTTATTTGTCAAGTACAAACATAATAAATTATGATTTATCTACAATACCCACAACCAATTGAACCTGTATTTTGTTCTTTGTTTTTTCGAGTTTGAACCATGAATAGTATCTCTAAAACAACAGCTATAATATAGAATAG
>JAGFPH010000640.1:437383-456736 GCA_018207615.1 Philaenus spumarius
ATAAATAAACTAAAGGAAGTTCAGTACAAAAAAGTACAAATTATACAGTTTGTATGTCAGCAGTTCGTTTTTCACAGTAACTACTCAACTTTAAATTACCAAAATTTGAACCAAACCGTCCTGAAATAAGATAAATTTGATAACTGTATTTTTTTTTAAAAGTACATAGAGATTTTTGAAACTATTTAAAGATTTTGAAAAAAGCATTCCTCTAGTTTTAGGAAATTGTATTTTTCAGAAATAAGAGTGGCGTGTGGGGCTGGAGGCAAGATAAGAGTGAAGTTGTATCTGGAAGAATGTGTAAAGTATTTGGAGCCAGTAATGTACAGTTAGTCACCAAAACACGCAATGAACACCTGTCTGATGCCGACAAGGCTAGGTCTCGTGGAGCAAAGACACCTCTGCAAAACTTCCTTGGGATTGCTGAAACCGAAGAACGAACTCCTCAAGTAAGTTTTCATAACATTTAAAAAAATATGTAATGTAAAATAATTTTTTCCTTAATATTGATATTTTAAGAAGTTTTGGTGACAAAACTTACTACAAAAGTGAAAGGGATGTGGCTAAAGTTGATGAACTTATTGTAGAGTGGAAGCTTTGTGATCTTGACAAGAGTGAATCTGGGGGGAAAAGAATTGATGTCTTTTGGGAAAAGTAATATATAAAAAAGTGGAAATTGTAGAGCAAAATATCTTTTTAGCAGGTTTTCTCAAAGCAGTTCTTTGTGTTTATCACGGAAGTGCGTATGTAGAACGCAGGTTTTCTCTATCAGGTGATGTCTTGTGCGACACTAGAGCGGATGTTGAATTCAAGATTAATGATCAAAGACTCTAGAAACTTTATTACAATAATGACCAACACATTTCTCGGTGACAAAAATATTAATTGTCCTTATCATAAACAGCATATAAGGGTTACCAAAGTTACCTTGCGGACAAAAAGAAACAGAAGGAAGAAAAAGCATATAATGCTAAAAAAAAGCACAAGAAAAAATTGCGGGATTGTGCAGGTTCAAATTAAAACAGTTAGCCTAAAGAAAAGAAAAATTAAAATAAGCAAAGAAGAATGTTGCTGTTCAATCTGTGTCAAGTAAGCTTGGTTGGGTGAAGGCCATCAGAGGCTTAAAAGTTCACAGAGTTAAGGTGAGATTGAAGAAGCCTAAGTGGCACAGAACATAAGTGCAGTTATCTCAAAAACACAAAGAAAAGGAGAACTAAATAAATAGTATTCAGAATGAAAGTGGAAAAAGAATAACACTTTAATTAGTTAATTTTTCCAGAAAAAGCCTTAAATATTATTATTTGCTAAACTGAATAATAATTATAATTGTGAAGTTTTCTTTTCGTTTGCTTTTTGTGTACTTTTTTACAAGATTTAGAAATTTAATGAGTTGAATAACATTCTTAACAATTGTTATTAAAAGTACATAATTTAATATTAAGTTAACCCTTTGCATGCATATGACGGGATATTCCACTATGGTTAACTTGATGTAGCATGCGTATGACGGCAATCTCTGTTTGTAAGCTATAAACTTGTGTAGAGTCCGTAGAAATTTGTAAGATTTCCTACAGCATCAAAATGTTGTATATTGTTTGATAACCTACCGGCGAGAAAGTTTTGTTGACCTGTGTTTAGCGCATATGACGGTGAATTCCACTATCGCAGTAAGCTGTAAGTTTCAGAAACTTGTGTATCGTTTATGTTATGAATTTATAAATTTCAATGTAATATCTAGGTAATATTTATTCAGAAATTATTAGTATTTGTAGTAAATTATTAGTGCAGTTTAATATATGCGCTTGAACCATAATATTTTGTATTATATTTTTTTATTGAAAAAATATAAAAATAATTTAAAAAGCTTAGTGTTATTTTTTCTTAATATCAAAATGCCCATAAGATATCAAATCTAAAAAGAACTTTATTCAAATACTAACTATACCCTATTATTTTTACCTAATTACATGTTTAGGAAGAAAATGGAAATTATTTTCTCGCGTACAAAGGGAAGGGGTTAATGTATGTTTTATGGTTATTATTTAAATTGGTGCTTTATAATTAACTATTTTAAATCAAAGAGTTGAAACTAACTTAATCGGCAAAGTGGTAGGGGGCGTTACACATTTCGTATACATTTGCATAATATTAAATGTATATTAAAAAATATAATTTTTAATACATTTTTGTTTATTTTATGACTGACTATTATTTGAGTTGATGGTCTATAATTATACAAAAAGTATAATTTAGTATAATGTTTGTTTTTCATACAAAAAGTTATAAACTTAACTGACAAAGAACTATAGTAGATGATATTAACACAAATTTATATTTTTTGAGTCTTTATTTTCTAACTCAAGGCCTTATTTTTTACATAACTTAACCCCTTCTTATTTTCTGTAGAACTTTTTGGACTTCTCGCAATTGGTTTTTTCAAATATTTTAAAACTTTCCCCCTCCACCCGGGCTTATAATCAAATTCTGTTAAGAGGCCTTTACACTGTCAATAAATTATTGTCAATACCGTCAATAAATATTGATATAAACTGTAATTGCCTCGCACTATTATTATTTATTGACAATCTATCTACCGCAGTACTAATTTATAAACAACAAACACGTGTGTGTGCGCGCTAGCAAAGTCCAATACCGACTGAATTAAGATTGTCAATCTCTTCCTCAGAAAGTCAATGTTTATTGTCAATCTTTGAAATATTTTGGTTTTCATCAAACCAGTCCATCAATATTCTAGATATTGACAATCTGTCAATATTTCTACTCACACGTTCAAAAATTTTGTCAACACCCTAATAGTTACAGTATTTTTATATTGATCGTGTGAAGTAGCCTTTAGAACAGACCTTGTACATTTAAGACTTAAGCAGGCCACAAACATGACTTTCTTAGATAAACATGACAGTGTAAGTAAATTTTGTTAAAAGTTGTTAATTTCAAGACTAACAAAATTAAGAAGTTCTTAATATTTATTACAGATAGCTTTAAAGAAATTATAATGTCGTTAATCTCTGCAAAAAACATAAAATTAGTAAAATAATCAGAGAAGGCAGGTTTAGTTTATTCAATAGCTTCGTAAAATAATCCCACCCGTAAATGTATTTCACATTAATTAAGCTGCACCTCTACAAAATTACAAACTCATGGGCCTAAAATAAAATATTATTTGATAGTAGATGCTTGATTAGCAGAAATTTTCAGATTTTAAATTGAAAGGTTTAGCAAAGAAATTCTGCGAGAGAGATGAACATAGTTAAAGGTTCTAGTAATAAATTCAAATCATATTCTGATTGTTATTAAACTAAAAAGGTTAATAATATTTTATGTAAGCATAAAATAACATTTTATACTCCTTTTAAATAAAATGATTTGTTTCACAGGAAGAGTATTCCCATGTGGGAAACCCATGTCATATAACTCCTGAAGAGTATTTTAACCCAGACGTTGATCTTGGAGGCAAAGACATTGGCAGACCTAAAGATATTAACACTAAGATACAGAAATTTCGAGTAAGTTTATTTGTTTATTTATGTTGTTTTTATGAATTAAACTGTTTGAAATTTAATTTACTAAGTATTCAATAATTTGTTTAACCCTTAAACTGTCCATGCGAATATTTTTCAATGCCAAGCAATTTCGGTGTGTGTGCAAGCATATTTTAAAAAATTTGCTAATTATAGTAATTATAAACCAATCCTAAAGTGTTCCATAGCTTTTTTGTAGAGAAAGGTTTAAAGAATTTATATATGCCAGTAAAAAATTGATTGATGTAAAATTTACAAAGTTATTAGCTCAAGAAACAAAAAATGTTTAGTAACGAAAGGAGAAAGTTCAACTTTAGGCCTACATAAAAAGTAGTAAACATTTTTTGTGATTTTTTGAAAATGTACAAAAGTTTTGTAATTTAGTTCTAAATAGAACTGTATATAAATATATATCAATTTCAAATTTCTTATTTTGAAAACGCCAGTTTTTATGTTCCTACTACAAGACTTCTAACAAAACTAGGCCAAGTTTAAATAGTTATTTAGGAATATATGCTTTGCCCAAAAAAGAAATACTATAACAAAGTATAGAGAATAAATTGGCCTGCAGGAGGAAACCACAGAACACCTAATCTATGAGTGTGAGAGGGTGGAACAGATTAGTTATGAAACCTTTGGTAAATTGATCAAAGGACAACCTTGTTAAAAGGATTCTTAAGTTCAATGGGCTTGACAAGGGTAACTGAGGGATCAACATCCTTAAGTGGGAACGCAATAAGCCCTAGAGGCTGACGTGCATAAGGTTCTGGACCGACCGAAGAAGAAGAGAATAAATTAAATAATTGAACTGGATACTTGTAAATTCTTCTTTTATAAACGTATTTCATTTAGTTTTACTTGAATAACAAAATTAGATCAAATAAATAAAAACTCTCACATACGAAGTCTATACAACATCCTGTGGGAACAACGCTTGCCAAGCTTACTCAAGGCGAGTGTTGGATTCAAAAAAAGTCTGTATTTCCCAGAACTGTACGGATAAAACCGTTACACGAAACGAAAGATTGAAGTTTTCCCTTTAAATCGATATACACAAATATCTATACAAATATATCGAATTGTAACAGATATCTCAAATGCAAAATAATTTTTTAATTTGTTATTGGAAAATATATCGTACGTTTTTATTTTTTGTGATTCCAGATAATATTTCCTTTAAATAGATTACGGTAAAAACCTTCTTTCCAAAATGCATATTGTAAATAAAATTGTTAAAAAAAACTATTATAATCTAATTAATGTATATTCAATCTTAATTGTATAGGATTAAATAAACATATAAGTAAGTGTAATGTATGTCTTTACAACATTTTTTTTGAGAATGGTAGAGTACACAAAAAACACAATAGTACAGTTTGTCCAAAAGAAATGCAGTTCTCACTTATAACTGTACACACAGATAACATTTTTTAAATGCTATAAAACTTATTGTGTCAAGCACCAGGTCGTGTGCAATAGCTTTAAATAGTTTTATTTTTATTTTCTAAATAAAATTTATAAAATAAAAACCAACATCTACGAATTTATCTATTCATATTAGAATGCATAGTACATTTGGTGTTAATTTGATTTGGTTTCTTAATCTAGGCTACACTATGGCTGTGTGAGAAGTATCCATTAAGCTTACCTGAACAGATTATGCCAATCGTAGATCTTATGGCAATTTCTAGTTCGCATTTTGCCAAACTTAAAAACTTCATACAAATGCAGCTGCCTTCTGGATTTCCAATTAAAATAGGTATGTCAATACATTTAAAAAATGTTGTGGAATATAAGTTTACAGATTTTTGGTTATGACAAATTACATTGCTGAGTTGAACTCTCTGCTCACAGAATTAATAAGCATCTTCCTCTCTTTAAACTTACCCATAGCCTTTGCAAATCTGGTCAGGTGTTGCACAACCATATTTTTAACACATCAAATTTATTATTTATTTTATTTCATAAAGAACAATTTAATAAATACAATAGAGTCCTGCTAATACGGACCTCGCCGGATATCCGGTTAATCCAGATGGAATTTTAAAAAAAGGATTTACTAATTCTTTTAGAGAAAGGTCAGTACGAAAATAAATTTATAAGAGTGCTATATGACCAGGTGGCTAGATTAGAAAATGCAGACAAAGAAGTAAGCATGCACATCCTGTTTGCCAGGAATTGACTCAGTCTCTACAACTGTGTTTAGTAAATCTCTTCTTTTGTTTGATTTAGTTGTCAGTTGTTACCTACAAAATAAACTTGTACTATATTAATTTATTTTCTTTTTTAAATTCTTAATTAACAATAGTGTGTACTGTACTATTTTTATGTTTTGTCAATCGATCAATTTTTAACTTTATTCACAAAGTTGAGTTTTATTTTGTTAATCCTACATCAGTTCGTAGGTAAAAACTTAGGACTGTATATAACTTAGAGCTATGGGTAAGTTTGAAGGGCGGAAGATATAAATACATTAGTATTAAAAATTAAAATTAAGCTGTATAAAGAGTTGTATTTATTAGAAAAACTTAGATTTTTTTAGATTTAACCATCTAAAACTTGTATTATATCTTTTTAGGGCAAATTCTACTTAATCCTGACTTTCCGTGATCCGGTTCCATTTAGACCAGATTAGCAGGACTGTAGTTATATAGAAATCACTTGAATTAGTATCAATTTATACTGTCCATAAAGGAATCATAGGAAAGAACTCTTCTATTTGACGTATTGAAAGTCTAAGGACAGAGTTCGTTAGATTAATAAAATTAAAATAACAGAACTTTACCTGTAATTATTAAAACACAAAAATTAAAGACCTAATCGTTAATGTAAAATAAAACAAAAACCTGGACAATATTATTTTGAATTTATTATTTAATTATAAATGTAAATAAATTAGATCCTCGTCAAAAACCATACTAATTATTATTTGGTTTTAAAAGCATTGTATGAGTATCCAAGCCACTATTGATAATAATATTTTTACCTTTTTGTTTCTGTCTTGTGAATTTGTCTGCGCTTCTTATATAAGACTCGTTTCAAAAACTATGTCTCATCATCAGATTAATAAATTAACTGTTCACATTACAAAAACACAACAACATGGAACTCACGACACATAACACATATAAATTGTCCGATAGACGTCTACTACGGCGGGCGGTCGAAAAGACATAGTTTTTGAAACGTGTCATATATAAGAAACGCAGACAAAGTCACAAGACGGAAACAAAAAGGTAAAAATATTATTATTATTATTTGATGTTAATTTTTTCTAAAAAATCAATTTTTAGCTCCCTGTCTGATAATTGTATGAAAAAGTTTTTTTTCAGTAGGAGATTTTATTTATTTTTTTTTTTTTAAGGTGAAAAACCTAGGTGGTATTTTATTTATTTTTGCCAATTGTAAGCGAAAGTGCACAATTTTCTTGTTCTACAAGTGTCCACTGATTTCTTTTCGACAGAATTATTGCCAATCCTCTTTCCTGTCTAGATTTGGGCAGATGTTCTTTGTTTCTGCAAGCCAGGATCAAAGGAAGAAAACCAAGCAAGTACTCTTGCATAGCGATATACCTCATTCTGGTTCTTGCTGTGAATATTAATGTGGGAGCCCTACACAATTAGACGAGATGGTCCTGCTTAGATTTTGTGCACGTGCCTAAAAGTTGTCTGTTTCTACTTTCCATAAATTCTTCTACTTTTGTCTTATGTATTAGTGACTAAATTTTGGTGTCTGGTAAGGGAGTATTTCGGCATGTCTACTGGCAGTATATCTGTCATCTTTTTGAAAATAAAATCAGCTATTTATTTATTTTTTTTTTTTTTTGGGTTTAAAGGCGAAAAACCTGGGTGGTTATCATCGCCTGGGATCAGCTATTTATACCTTCAACCGTGTAATAAAAGATTTTTTTACTCATTACCTAAAATTAATTTTTTTAATTAAAATGCAGAAAAACTGTATGTTTACAAAAGGGAAAAAAATTTATTCGTTTAGATGTTACTGCAAAATATATGCCCTCCCAAATTTGGGATTTCATAGAAGATATCCATGTGTAAGAGTTCTATTAATCTGGGACTATAATGTCAGAATTTTAGATTTGATTATTATAAATAATAATGTTGTATTCTTTTTTTCAGAAATTCCATTATTCCATGTACTTAATGCTCGCATCACATTTGGTAACATATTTGCCCTGGATGAAGCAGTAGAAGGAGTCAGAACTGTGGAGGAAGAAGGTAAAACTGCCTGCATACTGGATGATGCATGTTTTGAACCTCCTTCTTCATACACTGTTATGGGTAAGTGCAGTAGATTCCATATCCAGAACCTTTGGACTAAAATTACTAAAAATTTGAACACGTGTTCTATATGTCATAAATTGTATGTAGTTCATTAAGAGTTTTTCGACTTGAAATTCATATTAAAGACGCTCCCCCGCCTTTTTGCTGTGTATATCCTATGTATTTTTTTCCTGTCTATCTGCACTAGTCATGAAGGATCTTTACTTTTTTTATTTCTATTCAGTCTGGTGATATGATATGTGGTTAGGAACTAAAATGTTGTAACATTATTTAAGTTTAGGCGACTTTACCATGTAAGACTTATTTCCTTTTATGGTGTTTTCGCAATGTAAGATTACTCACCTTTATTATAGTTATTTTGAATTATCGTAATATTTGCAAGTTTTGGAGGATCCACCAGATTCAATTTAGCTGGGCATGTGACATATTCCAAAGAACTAGGTAGAAATAACTCAAATAAGTACAGAGACGTCTTCACAAAATGGTTAAAATTTCTCAAAGTTCCTACAATAATTATTCTTTACAATTTTCACACTGCTACAATGAAAGTCTACATCCGTCTAAGGAGGGCTGTGCTAGTTATTTAATCTCCATCTCCTAACCTTTAATCCATCTATCTTACTTTAATTATAGTATTTAATCTAAATTTACCCTAATTTATCCTAATTACTAGTACATAATAAAGTAATTAATTAAAACCCTGACACCTGTTATTTCAATGAATTATTATTTGTATTAATTACTATTTACTAACTTGATTTTACAAAAGCTATTATATTATTTACTGATTTATTCAAAAGATATTAAGTTGGATCCAATTACTGATTCCAATTACTTATGGAACTCTCTTTTCAGTTAATCCTAAAAACTAGTCCCAACACAATTATTTATAAACTGATGGTATTTTATTTTAATGTTACTTATGACATAATGCTCTGGATATGATTTCATTTGCTTTCTTTCTAACCTCGAGATCTGTCTTACAATCAAATGAAATATTAAGGCTACCTACATAATTTTTGGTTCTCTCATACACTTTGCACCTTTTATTTTGATAAATTTATACACTCCACTTTATTATTTATTTATTTGACTTTTATTTATTTACATTTTAACGCACTTGAACTCTTTGATGATTTTGATGATTTCAATTCTCTGATGACTTAATCTCTTTGATGATTTTGATGATTTCAATTCTGTGATGACTTAATGGTTAGATGATTTTTTGTTTACTGATGGAAAAATGTTGACATTTTATAAACTAGGGCATTTTTAAAGTTGTAGTCTTGATGATACTTCCTCAACAGTTTTATATTTCAGTCCTTGTGACCTCTCTAAAATGTCCCCTTAAAAGAAATTTGTATCTTTTGGTTACTTCTGAAATTGAAAAACTTCATTCCCATCATTGCAATGCACTATAGTTCTGACCATTCAATATGAATCTGATCTACTATCTGCTCCTAGGTAGTGAACGCTAGATTAATATAATCTATGATGTTATAAACAGATCTGCAGTAATGTATTTGACTAATGGTTTCGGAAATTCTCTCTACAATTAATTTTTGTTTTTTTTTTTTTAGGCTTAAGTTACGTGTGTAAATATATATAAAAATGTTAATTGTGAATGGGTTAACTGGAAGAAGGAGTTGATAGTCCTAACTTCGACCGAAGTAAATGCTGTAAATCAATCAATCTCCATTGTCAAGTCACAAACATTGGATGTCCAACAAGTCAAAAATAGTATTAAATAAACCATTACAATTACGCAAGACAACAATTAAGCTGCTCAGTTGACGGACCTCAACTTCTCACGACAATTTTATTAATTTAGCCTACCTCTTCTTGTTTCAACGGGAGATCTCTTATTGTTTGTGTTGAATGCTGTGCCTTTATCCGTTGATAACATATATTGATAAATAATAAGATGGTTCAGGAGCCAATATAATCATGAATAAAATATTAGGTGGACCTCATGTTTTTTAGTTCTTGTTTTACTCGTTTACCTTTTGCTCCTGTTTGTGCTGGTAACCATTGGAATTTGCATCTATGACTGTTTTTTAATATATATATTTTTCAGTTGTAGACAGTCCAGCAGAACCAATAACTCTTTATCCTTACTTGATGCAGTTTGCTGGTTTAGAAATGCTCGCCGTAAACTCACCTCATTTTTGTCTATTTAAACAATTAATTTGACTATGAAGTATAATTTTAATATCAACCTAAACGTTAATAATATATTGCTATATAGGTGCGGAGATGAGGCGTCAAATAAGTTTGGAAGAAGACGATGACATGCTTCAGTATGCTATTCAACAAAGTCTTATTGAAAATGGAGGCGATGAAGACCAGGTAATAACACTACTTGGTTTATTTTACATTAAGACTAATTGTAACACACAATTTGCTTCCTCAAATTTAATCTGTTATTTATTTTATTTAAAAAAGACAATATTTGATAACTTCATCTATGACAGTTTTAACATTACATTGCGAACTTCCAATATTTCAGATTTATTGAATAAATACTCTGTAGGAATAATACATCTGTTTTGGAAACATTGAGAGTTTTTAAAATTAGCAATTCCATGAATTGTGTTTGTTCCACCGATATTTTAATTATTTTATAATTACTTTAAACCTAGAAGTGGCAACACACTGTGTGTCGCCTCAGATTCCCACAACTGTACAATTATCCCGTTTTAGACAACACAACTTGTATTGAATATTTCATCCACTAAAAATCCTTTAATCTCAATAAAACAAAACCAATTGGAAAGGTAATGTTTCAAACTTTCATTTTTGTATTTACAGTTTCTTTCTAAAACGTATATTTACATATGTAATCATCGTTGTAAAATTGTAGTTGTTCAAATCAATTGATGCCGCACGAGAAAGCAATAGGAAATTGCACAAATACGTAACTTCTCTAAGGCTCAATATCGCTCGACAGAATTGTTTTGAAAATAATATAAAAATACCTTTGGATTCGTCAAGATTTTAACTTTCTAAAACTGCCTTCCAATTGGACAGTTTTCAACCAATGAAAAGCTAATTTTTAAATCAATCGATTATATCTATTACAATGCGATATGTTTATATCGATTTGTAGAGAAAACTTCAACCTATCCTTTCATGTAGGGTATACCACATTTACTGTTATGATTTTATTCGTACAGTCTCTACTGGGAAATACAGACATTTGTTGAATTAAATACGCTGAGTTCCCACGGTTTCGCTATGCGTTAGGCCAGCAGGCTATCTACGTATACGTTGAATCCGTGAGATGTTTTATCCGTTTAATCTAATTTCGTGATACAAGTAAAACTAAGTGAAATACATTTATAAAATAAGAATTTTCAAGTATACAGTTCAATTTTATGATTTACTCTCTACATTTTGTTAAAATAATATTTTATTTTTAGGCAAAGCATATATTCCTAAATTACTATTCAAGCTAGGCCTAGTTTTGTTAGCAGTCTTGTAGTAGGAACATAAAAACTGGTATTTTCAAAAAAAAGACATTTGAAATTGACATGTATTTTTATACACTTCTATTTAGATCTAAATTACAGTGGGGTAACTCCCAGGGAACCAATCAAAGTCTTTCAGTGGCAAAAGAAAGCCATTAGATGCATTATAGGTATAAATGAAAGAGAGTCGTGTAAACATCATTTCTCGAACTTTAAAATTTTGACATTGCCTTGTTTGTACTTGCTTTTGTGAAAGAAAATTTTAAAATGTTTAATTTATGAAGCTATGTACATGACTTTAATGCAAGACAAAAAAACTGTATAGACAGTAAATGTATAAGGCTAAATAAAACGCAACAAAGCTATGAACTAGGTGTTAGATTATTCAACAAATTGCCAGAGAGTGCTATAGTTGTTTCTGTTGAGAGATTTAAAAGTGTTATGGAGAGATGGCTAAAAGTAGAGTCGTTTTATAATGTTGAAGAATGTGGGTTGGCTGATATGAGAAGTATTGAATTTTAATTATATGTGCTGTATTTTATATTATATCTTTTGCTGTTATTATATTATGTTTTTACTGTTATTTTATGTTGCTGTGTTTAACTGACCATGTCAATTGCAACATTGTTGTTTAAAGACAATAGGCCTAAAAAAAACTTTTGTACATTTTGAAAAAATTACAAAAAATGTTTACTACTGTTTATGTAGGCCTAAAGTTGAAATTTTTCCTTTCGTTACTGAACATTTTTTGTTTCTTGAGCTAATAACTTTTACAATTTTACATCAATAAATTTTTTAATTGCATGTATGAGTATTTGAACCTTTTTCTAAAAAAAAAAACATGGAACACTTTTGGATTGGGATAGAATTACTATTTATGTCAAATTTTTGAAAATAGTAATTCTATCCCAATCTAAAAGTGTTCCATGGTTTTTTTATAGAAAAAGGTCAAAACGAAAAAAATGGCAAAATCTCAAAACGTTTTAACACTGCCTTTTCTAGGGTTAAAACGTGCAATCTATTATTTTAAAATTAGTAAAACCGTGTCATCAATACTTTTATTATCAATACCATTGAGTATCGACATTGGCTCCACCCGATTAACATATAAAAACTAACATATTAATAATAATCAATAGAACCTATTAATTAACCTATCCGTGTCGTAATAGAATGTATGTTTCACTATAGGTGGACATCTGGGAAGCTTTGCAAGTTCAGAGACCAAACACACCCAGCTATATTCCGGACGACGAAGAGGAAAAACAATTACAGAGGCGAGTCTTACCTAATTCTAAGCTTTTTTGTTATTATAGAATTCAAACATTTACTTCATTATCTGAACAACATTTATTACACTATCTTCATGTTAAAACCATGTGTGTCAAATAAACTAATTTTTTTTTTATTTACCATAAAAAATTTTTGTCAACATATTGTTCTTGTGGTATAGAATAAACTGAGCCCTTTAAACTTAAAATAAGTAAGTGCTCATGTCAAGGTGTTACAAACACAAATGTGTAAACATATGAATAATTTATACGAGGTCTGTCTAAAATGTTTGGTGAGTGGTATGATAAAAACAGAATGTACATTAGAAGTACCTTTATTGGCCTTCAAAATACTCTCTACCAGACACAACTCACTTCTGACAACATTCGTATAGCGCCTCAAAACTGTTGGAGAAGTCTTCATGTAGAATCATTTTCAGAATTGCCATCACTTGGTTCTGAATCTCTTCGACGTCCGCAAACCATGATCCCTTCTTAGGCGCCAGATCTGGAGAGTACGGCGGGTGTTGCAAAACTGTCACGCCACGCTGAGTCAAAAATTGGCGTACAATGATGCTGGTATGCAATAGTGCATTGTCGTGCAGTAACATCCAATTTCCTGTCTGGAACATTTGTTGTGGCCTAACACGCCGGATGTGCTGCAAAAAACATTTGAGAACCTCCAAGTAGAATACGGCATTCACTGTTTGGCCAGCAGGAACGAATTCATCATGGAAGATTCCTTATTTGTCAAAAAATGTCATCAACATGGTCTTCACTTTCGATTTTTCCCACGCGGCTTTTAGTTTTTCGCAGGGAAGAAGGTGATCGTCATTCCATTGATTGTCTTTTTGTTTCGGGGTCGTACTGGTAACACCAAGTCTCGTCTGCTGTGACAATCAAAACCAGAAAAGTCGGATCCCTGTCACACATATCGATGAAGTCGAGACTGGCTTCAAAATTTGTCAGAGTTTAATTATTCTATATGTGATTACAATTAAAACAATTATTACATCCATAATTTGTCAACCAAATCAGTCAATTCACAAACCCGAAAACTCCTGTTATTCCACTAATCAGATAGAAATAATAATAAAGGTTTATAAAGAAGTACACTGCATCCATGATATTGGAGTATGGGCGGAAGCTTACTGAGCAACCGTCGCCATTCATTGGTGACAAAGCTCATGCTGTACCGTGCAACAAGTTTGTAGCAGAGTTTAAATGTTTTAACAAGAAAAATTTAAAATGAAAATGTATTTCTCTTAATAAAGCAATACATTTTTCTTTTTATTGTTTCATAATTTGTCTTATTTTACTTGTTTACAGGAATAAACCTCCTAACTCACCTTCGCCTAATCTTACTGTTCCAACAGCTAACAGATACAGATTATAAATGCTAACTATTGCTTTAATGTATAATTCCATTGCTATGTAGTATTCAATTGATTAGCTAACCAAGTTAGTTGAATTAATATTTATTTTTAAAAATCTATAAATTTTTTTTTATTGTTATTGTGGTTATCTTTACTTACTTCCTAAAATAACTAATACTTTATTTGCATACCTACTTATAAAAATTGAATAATAATTAAGCTTTTTGAAATCACTTTCAGTGTAATTTTTACAATTATTGTTTCCTTTGTAGTTTACAAATCTAACTGTAAAAACTTTCACAATTTTTGTATTCATTTAATTTTTTTAAAGCTTATTTACTCCCTACAACATTTATATTTTAGACTTAACATTAATTTTTAATAATAGGCCTCTACAGCAAAATCTAAGTTGAATTTTGTACTTGTAAATAGAGAGTTTGTCTGAGGTTTTTTTTTTAATTACCTAATTGATTGGATGAGACTTTTTACTGATGTTGTAACATATCGTCTTCTGAATGACTTAGACTGCACGTGTCCACTTATCAAAAATGGGGCCGAGTAAAAGTTAAGCGTATATACAAAAAAAAAAAACTGTCTGATTGCATTTAATTGCTTATGTTGGCTAGTGAAAGAGTTAAATATACAGGGTGACTCCAAAAGTATGTGTACAGCGTTATAATATTTTTGTAACCATTGCAGATTACGTAACAAAACTTCTCTAATTTTTAATTTTTGAAGCAATTAAAATTTGTTTATCACTTTAGGTCGGCCCACATGTAGTCGGAGAAAAATCTTAAATAGGAGCATAAGTCGAGTTGTACATCAAATTAAACGTCTATCTTAGGAGAACACAATGCTGTAACTCAGACATCAAAGGTTCACCCTACACAAAATGGCGGCCGTTTAGAGTTAAAATATTGGGCTTTTTGAAAATGGCTTAATTTTACTTATTGGCATAAGATTTAAAAGCAAACTCCGACAATCCACACTAGCAGTAGGACCAGTTTTTGTGGATAGTGAGCGACTTATCACCTTCAGTGGGAACGGTCCACTGGGAAATAATTTTTTAATCCAGACTATAAATTTTTACTACATGATAAAAAAAACAATTACCAATAAACTTTCATAACAGCCTACCTTTTTTTTAAAATAAATGCTCAAACTGTTTTCTTTCTGCAGTTTGGCAGTGAGCTACACTCAATTCCACATTCACCGTGCATTACAGGTTTTACGGTAGAATAGACATGCTACTACTATTATAGGGAACATCACGTTTATTGTCATGCGGGTTGTGTTAACTGTATGAGCGTTGCATGGGATTTGATGTTTTTTAATTAGCTAGTATCGCTGAGACTGTCGTATGGATAACATGGCTTATGGGCGCTCTGTATTGCACGGTGAACATGGAATCAAGTGTAGGTGGGTGCAGTGGCCATTCATAACTCTCTGTAGCATCTCAGCAGGTATTTCTAATGTGGATTGTCGGAGTTTTGTTTTTAAACCTAATTGTAACTTTAAACGGCCGCCTTTTTGTGTAAGGTGAACCTTTTGATGTCTGATTTGCGGCATTGTGTTCTCCTACGATAGACCTTTAATTTCATGTACAACTCGAGCTATGCTCCTACTTAAGATTTTCCTCCGACTCCCTGTGGGCCGCCCCAATAAGGTGATAAAATAGTTTTTTTTTTTTGTAGAGAAACTATGTATCAAGTTTTGTTGCGTAATCTGCAATGGTTACAAAATATAACGCTGTTCACATACTTTTGAGACATCCTGTTATCAAAATAGAGAACAAAATGTTTTGATTGTTTTTTATTCTTTAAAAGTATTTATAAAACTAATTATTTATATTCACTTTGAGTATCTAATTTGGACAGTAAATTTTGTAAATTCTATGTGATATTTATGTAAAACTTAAAAGAGTTTTTGTCGTATTGACAATCCATGTTTAATATTGGTATAATTGGTATTCGTATAACTAAAAGAGAGATGTATGTTTTGGAATGAAGTGGGAATATTGATATAACTAAGTGTGTAGCCTGTACCTTCAAAATGTTTACTGAAAAACCAAAATGGCTTTCCCTGTGTCACCCAGGCAGACGAAGCCTAGTATTATAGGTCGTATTGCTTACAATCATTATTGTAGTTAGTATGTATTTTGTATAGTTGTCCTGGATTATTTTATAAAGTAAAACCTTGGTTATCCCAGCTTGGTACTATCTAAAGCGAGCGTGATGCAAAATATTATTTTAATAATATCTTATATTTCTGGTACAGGATTGTATATTGATTGACAAGAAAATTATTAGCCATTACAAAAAATAAATAAACCGTAATGTTATAAATAAATAAATATTGAACTTGACTTGTGAGAAAATATACTTGATAGAATAAAACTTGAAGACAGAATTTCACAACCAATACGTTTATTTACTCAAACTTGTTCCAACAACAACGTCACCAATTTTAGTAATATATGAGCTACAATTATCAAACAATAACTGTATACAGAGACTGCATTTCACATTAAGTTGATACTGTTTTATAGTTTTCATGAAAGAAATCTTTTATGAAAGTCCTAAAAAAATATTGGCATGATGGTAAATAGTAATTTTTAGCCCTAAACCGCGGCTTTAACGAAAATGGATTTTTGGCGTGTGCAAGCATTTTTTTCAAAAATTCGCCAAAAATTGTAAATGAACCCCAATCCAAAAGTGTTCCATAGCTTTTTTGTAGAGAAAGGTTCAAAGAATTTATTTATGCCAGTAAAAAAATGATAGATGTAAAATTTACAAAGTTATCTCAAGAAACAAAAAATGTTAATTTACGAAAAATAAAAGTTCAACTTTAGGTCTACATAAAAAGTAGTAAAAATGTTTGTAATTTTTTTTCATAAATGTAAAAAAGTTTTGTAATTTAGTTCCAAATAGAACTGTATAAAAATATTTATCAGTTTCAAATTTTTTATTTTGAAAAAACCCAGTTTTTATGTTCCTACTACAAGACTGCTATCAAAACTATGCCAAGTTTGAAACGTAATTTAGGAATATATGCTTTGCCCAAAAATGAAATATTATGATAACAAAGTGTAGAGAATAAATCAAACAATCGAACTGTATACTTGTAAAGTATCTTTTCATAAAAGTGTTCGACTTAGAATTATTTGAATAACAAAAGTGAGGACAAATATAGAAACGTTTCATTCATGCTTGGTATACGAGGGTCGGCTATGAAGTTGCACGGGGAAAAACCGTTAATTTGAAATTGATCCTTGGTTTGAGAACGTCAAAACGCTGACTTTCCCACGCTCTTAGACAACAAGCATTTCGAGCGAAACATATTTGGTTCACACGGAATGTTAGCTTGAAGCATTCTCTATACACAGACATATCAAAATATGTCTAAAAATAGACTTCGATCGTACATATATCACGTGTAATAAGAAAGGCTGTTTATTGGTTGGAAAACTGACCAATTGCAAGGGTCTACAAAACGCCCTACAACTTTAGAACTATTTGTCGGATTTTTGAATGGATGGCAGTTTTATATAGGGGAAATTGTGGTGAATGTATTTAATATGAATACCATCTCTAATACTAAGTGTTTGAACTAAAAACAATCCATTTATAAAATAACAACATTGGATCCAAACTTTAAAAATTATATTCAAAAAATCTGTTACTTTTTTGTTATTTGTATTAGTTTTTTTTTTTAATTTATAGACATGTTATTTCAAAACAGTAAAATCAAGGAGTTGCATGTGTGTAACATACGGACAGACTCACGTGGCAAATCTGTGTATTTTTTTAAAAATTGCCAATGTCAATAATAAGTTTTTATAGATGTCAAACTTATAATATTAAGTGGATTTAATTTGACTTAACATTAAAATTATACTAATACAGCTTTAACGTGCCATCAGAGTTTTTAATCGCAACAATCGAACTATATTAACTTGAACAATCAAGGTTTTACTGGATTTAAATCCAAAGTATTTCCCCTTAACATTAACGTGTGGTAGAAGCTTAAGTAATTCTAGCTCCTGTAGTATTAAGCTTACCATGTTGTTCCTCCCTGCAGAGCCATCCAAGCAAGTCTGTCCATCTACCGGACAGACTCACCCGACATAGATCCAGAGCTCTTAGCGGCCATTGAACTATCACAAAGGCAACGAGAAGAAGAAGAAAGGGAATTGAAACGAGAACAGGAAACACTTGAACAGGTGCTTAGGTTATCCTTGCAAGAAAAGTGACCCTTTATTTCTGGTGAGTAAAAATACCTAATCTTTCTATATTTTTAAATTAAATAATCAATAGATATGCCGGATTTCAACAGTTGTAAGAAGATGCAATATCTCTACAAGAAAATGACTTTTCTCGGATTTTCCTTACTAGTCCACAAATAAGTCAATCGATTTTTAAAGTACCTATGTTATTATTGCTACTGAGTTCTATATCAGGAAAAAAGCATAGATAATTGATTTTTTTCATTTGAACATTGTTAGTGTTACATAAAATTATACACAAAATTCAGAAATTCTTCAAAAATTAAGTAATATCTTTAAAAATTGGGTTAAAGATTTACATTTTGGCGAATTTGTAGTCATTTCGATATTAATTACCGTAGCACCCTATTGTACAGCTAAACAGATCGGTCATCTACGTCAGTAATTCAATCCAGTTGGTTTTTAGTTTAGAATTAGCCTGGACCAATATAAGGGATTTAAACTGAAAATATATTTTAAATTAGGGTTTGGCTTACATTACATTTAATTAATGATTAACTTGATTGGAGGAAGGAAACTTTAACAAATTATAGTAAGTTTTACAATAACAAAACGCCTAAAATGGTTAACCTGTGTCTGAAATCAAAATACCTACAGAAATGCTTTCATTTAGTGTACTGTACTTGTACCCAATATTCTATGTATACTATGATTTCTTAGAATGAAGAAAACAGAACCTTAAAATGAGTCAATAGGGAAAATAGTGATTATTTGCGATTAGCACAATATCATAAATTACACTGAAGAAATATTTAACCCTAGTATGCCTACAATTAAGGGTGTGCAGTGCCACTGTGTAACTTAAGTTTCATAAACTCATTACATTAGTTGGAATGTCGCTAGTATCTCTTACAAATTACATTCTTATTTTCAATTTTAACCATGTGTTATACAACAGTAAATTTTGCAGAAAACTCAAATGTAATCAACAGAACTCAAAATTTGTTAAAACCGTTTCCTTTTTTCAAATAATTCTACTTAAAGTCGTGTTTTCTTCCTGTTTATAAGCAAATATTTTTGTAAATATTGACAATTAATTTACAATTTAAAAAAAAAAAAAAACCCGTAAGCAGCACTGCCGCATTACTATAGCCGAATTTTCTTATCA
>JAGFPH010000641.1:41588-51878 GCA_018207615.1 Philaenus spumarius
CGGTTTTACTGCAATTATTGAACTAACAGATTGAATACCTCGTGTATTGAAGACAATCTTAATTCTTTTTTTTCTTTTTTCAGCTTACTGTAGAGTTGTTATTTTTTTTTTTTTCTGCTTTCACACTTTCTTAGCAAGGTATATTTAATTAAATTACTAGTGAAAAAACATTTATCAAGCCAGGGAGTTGAACCCGGGACCTTTATGTTTCCGTCGTAACACTCTACTAACTGAGCCACCCTGATCGCTCCAGATATTGGTCGATGTTATCTCACTTGTACGGTTTTACTACAATTATTGAACTAACAGACGGAAAACCTCGTGTATTGAAGACAATCTTAATTATTTTTTTTTTTTTTTTTTGCAGCCCACAGTGGTGTTATTATTTTTTAATTTTGTCAATATCGGTTTTACCGTACCAAAAAACGATACCCCATAATGAATTTTCAAAATGTTGGCCCAAAAACGTGACCCCGACGCACTGCGACTTTTTAACTGTCAAAATCGGTTTTCCTGTACCCAAAACATATAAAACGATACCCCACAATGAATTTTCATAATTTTGGCCCAAAAACGTGACCGCGACTATCTACAACTTTTTAACTGTCAAAATCGGTTTTCCCGTACCCAAAAACATATAAAACGATACCCCACACTGAATTTTCAAAATGTCCCAAAAACATGACCGCGACTAGCTACGACTCTTTAACTGTCAAAATCGGGTTTCCCGTACCAAAAAACATAAAACGATAATCCACACTGAATTTTCAAAATTTTGGCCCAATATTTTCAAATTTTTAACCCAAAAACGTGAACTCCGACGCGCTACGAATTTTGAACTCTCAAAATCGGTTTTCCCGTACCCAAAAACATATAAAACATTTGCCCATACTGTATTTTCAAAATTTTGACCCAAAAACGTGAATCCGACGCGATACGACTCATGCTATAGCTCAAAAGCTTTTCAACTCTCCACAATAAAATTTGGCACCACCATAAGTTTTCTACGAGTGCACGAGTTTCTACGAGTTTTCTGTGAGTGCATATATATATAGTATTAACGGACAGACACACGCATGATTTCAATACTTCAACATTTTAATACGAGCCAAAGTAAATCTAGTAAAACAAATAAAATTTAGTTTTCCATAAGTGTATTTCGGAGCAACTAGTAATAATATTTAGCTGTGCAGCAAATAATCAGACATCGGAAGTAATTAAAGTATTTACCATTTATTAAAACAGTCACATCAAATAACAGAACCTCTAAACACATGCTAAAGTTCTTATCGAGTGGCAATGTCGCGCAAGGCTTGAAGCCGATTCACCTATGAGTGGTGGGGTTGAAAACGTCTGACTCCGCTACTTCCGAGCGTCAGCGTTACTGTAAGTACAGTTAGCAACGTTGTGATTTAAGATGAAGATTGTGGGTTTTTTAAGTGAAAAAATTAAGGAAAAAAGGTTTTTATAGGTTTGCAGACTAGTTTTTATAGTATTTCAGTAAATAATTAGTTTGATTGGAATCATATTTTTAATTTTCTTTGATTTATTCTAAATACGTAATTGTGTCTATTTAGCGAATATTTTTGTGAGTAAAGTTAGCAACATTGCGATTTAAGATGGATATTGTGGTTTTTTTTATTCTAGGGCAAGGATTGTTTTATAGTTATAATTTTGAATAAAATGTTGTTTTCTTTCAAAACCGTTATAACTCAATTCAGTTTCCTTATTGTTATTGTTCTTACTATACAATTTTAATATATTAACAATTTTTATTAAATTATAATTACTCAGACCATGAATGCATGGTACAATATAGTGATAGAACAAGCAATAGAGCGCTACAAATTAATGCCAAGACTTGTAGATACAGTAGATTAGCGATGGTGTTGTCAACGCGACGCCGGTTCATAAAAAAATCAAACCAACTCGTCACTATACCATGGCCTACAGGCTACACTAAGCATTTTACAAAGAAATGTAAAGAATATTTTTATCTTTTTTGGTTGATTTCCAACAACTTTTATGCTTGACAAATTACCTGGCCAAAAAATACAAAACTTTCTCGCTATGCCTAAATTTCATGTCATATGTCTAAACACAACGTTGACTTTCTTTGTTTTATATTTTTTCCGCTACATAAAATATATTTTTCTATTTTTCTTTTCTACCGTCGGCACGGTCATAGTATTTTAAGCAATATTTTAAAATTTCATAATTTTATCTCAACCCTAAGTATGTGTGTTCAAACGGTGTTAATGAAACGCGGCGAATTAAAATGTGTACCGTTCGCGGACAGAAAATCCAGTGTTTTCACCTATGAGTGGGCGTGGTCGGCTTGAACTCCCGTAATGCTTTGTGCATAGGCTTTGCCAGTCTATAGTATTCCTTGGTCGCTGTGTAATACGTATCGGGTCTCATCGCGGTAAAAACACCAGTTTCAGAATAACAGTAGGGTTGGCGATAGTTCAGTCGATAGTATCGATAGCCATCATTATCGATAGTCATTGAACTTCAAGAACAACGTTACGTTACACAATAATCGGCCGAGCTGGCGCGTGGTTAGCAACGGCAGGGCGGTGACTTCGTTATGTGTTGACAATATTTTGAAATTTCTAGGTTTATCAAAAAAATCACGCATAATCCACGGAATTTTTTCCACTGGTAAAAAATCACGCACAATTCCCGGTTTTCCAGATTGGTGGACACCCTGTTAATTTGTATTTCTTGGTTTGGTTTTGTTTATTTCGTGATTTATTTAGTTTTAAAGCAATTAAAAGTGAAATATTTGTGTATTTTTCATTTTTATTCTTAAAATGAAACAATTTATAGTGTTGGCTTTTTTTAAGCCAATCTCAGTGTGCACAATCATACACTAACTTACATATTTTTAAGGGGAAAAGTGGTGAAGGTCTTTGAATTTGTAACAGGCTTCCAAATAGTAATGTGCAAATAACAGTGCAATGTACTGATTGAATATTTCAAAAATAATTCTAACTTATCTATTTAAGTGTTTTCTTAATGTCTGAAATACTTTTGTCAAAAGGATTTTTGCAAAAAAGGAACTCTTCATTTGCAGAAGTACAAATTAACATTTTAAAATTATAAATCAGTTTTATGCGACCATTCCTGTAAGAGTCGACCGATTGCCACTTAATTTATCTAGTTTTTCTTATCTTACTAAGCTATTTAAATTAAATGGTCATAAAGAAAGGGCGGTTTATAACAATTTTGAAAAGAGTACTGTAGGCCTACTTAAAAGTGGGCATGTTAGATTATTTTTACCTATTCAAAAATTGTGCTTCGTGGGGGGGGGACTTTCGATCAGGCTATATAGTGGGTTGGTTAGTGCCACTTAGTACAAATTCCTTAAAATAGGCTGTGGTCAGAAAAGTCGGATTCATCTATAGAGACCTACAAATGGTGGCATAAAGCTAGTAATTATTTTGCAGGACTCCGAGTTAGAACTATTTCTTTTTGGTTAGAGGAATATAAAAACTATAAATAAATAAATATACACGTTCAGTGGATATGAACTGACAATAACCAGAAATGCACTTACGCACTTATGCAGGAGTACTTTCCAAACAAGTAAATATTAAAATTCTCTGCAATAACTATTTGGCTCTTAGACTTTTTACATTGGAAGTATTTCAAAAGAGTTTGAAACTCATCATACAAATATTTTAAAACTAATCTTATCATACATAGTTGATCTGTAAATACAAATTACAAGTACAGATAAGCCTGTCAACAACTGCCTGCCACAATATTGAAATACACCCACCTCTAATTGTACAAGGCTTGGTGTTTAGTAGCTGCTAATTTACAGACACTTATTTTTTGTAAAATAAATTGATTTTCCTTTGATATCCAATGCTCCGTTATACACAATAATTTAGATTTAAGAGTCAAGATGTATCTCTAGAAGCAAATTTAATTCATCCAATCCCTGTGCATTTGAATGGATGATGCTCAGGGATGGTTTCTGCACAATGCACACTCTAAAGTTCTTTTAAACATATATATTTCTACAAAAGAAAGCATTCGATCATGAATATAAATAGGTGGTTATATTGGTTTAATCCGAAATTTTGTCAACATATTTTTAGGCTAGGCCTTTACTGAACCAAGTCACGTTTCTTTAATATTCTTACATTCATTAGTATAGCAACCAAGTTAGCAAATCTATGCATTTAAAAATAATAAACAATCCTTTTGCCATTTTATTACACATGTTTTCAACTTTAAATTTCGATAGTATATGCTAAGAAACCCTAAAGTTGAAATAAAAATAAATGTTTAGGTTTGAATTGCAACATTTAAGGTTTTTTGCAAACGAAAACACAATTTATACAATACACAGCATACACACATTAAACTTTAAATGTAGTTAATTTAACTTTACTTATAACACGCAGTACCTATCCAAAAGCGTCCAACGTGCACATAATACAGTCGGGTATATAGAATGTGCTACAGATATACTGTTAATATTAGCATGTCGGTGACGTGAACTCATAAGATTTTATCCATCCAAAAATCAACCAACATGCCTAAAGAAGTTTTCATTTCAAAAATCTACATTACAGTCAAATAGTTGTTTACTTTATTCTTGATTCTCCTTTTCTTTTAACTACACAATTTTTTCCACCGCTCTCTAACATCTCTCCTGTCTTCAATCAAGAAGTGATTCATTCATCCTATCTAGTTTTGAGTAAAGTTTTTGTTCGGTATATTCCACGGACTGGAGCCTTTTTTGCTACACAGTTTTTAGGCCATTCTGTTCATATGTTTGACCTTTAATAGCCACCTATCCAAAAAGGTGGCTTTTTTTAGATTCTTTGTTATTGTCATTCAATAAGTCAGTAGCAATGTCCTTAATCTTACTCTTCATTAGCAATCTTTTCAAGAATGTGGGTTTATCTTTCACACTTTGGATTTTCTCTTTGTTTACTTTTATGTTTTATTGGTTCCACCAACTTTTTACAAATCAAATGCTTACCCCTTATTAATTGTTAACTGATGATGTGAAAGACGTTCATTTATTCATTTACCAATATGTTCCTTGTGTTTTATTCCATGAGTGATTGATGCTGGAATGTATGAAACAATTTGCATTTACAGTGGCCTCAATCTTGGAGTGTGTCTGAGAGGAAAGAACAAGTGGGGGAGTGGGGCCCCATTGCTTTTTGTTGTGACTAACATCGGCAGTACAACCGCTATAAAAAAATGTAGACCTCTGTTGCTTCAGAACTACACGCTTTTTGACCCTCCAAGTGCTAACGTCGCATATGCGATGTATAAAAGTCGCGTTACGGTGCTAACATCGCGTATGCGACGTTTGCGCAACACATTTTGTAAATGTGTACGACGCCGCTATTTTTAATACAATCGGATACTTCTATGTATGTGTTTGGAAAGAGTCTCATTATTATAATTCAGAGTTTCATAGCGATATCAACTCAAACAAACCTTCGGCAGAATTGTCAAATCAAGTATCTATACACGGTATATAGTCGTGTAGTAGGCCTACGCGTAGATAGACGCTCGGAACTCGGATTTTGTTTGTTTATCCACTAGTTGTTATTCATTTTTAGTTTTAGTTTAGATCAGTTTATTTTTATTTGTTTTTGTAAATGTTTATTTATTTTTTAAGTAATTATGAGTGAATTTAGCAATTTAAGGGCTATTAGAGGTGCGTTTGAAAATAGTGATTTTTAGAGACTTTGAACTATAAATATTTTTTTCTTCTTTTTTTTTCTTGTATATAATGTATGTGTTATTCCTTTATAACAAATTAAAACCATAAATATTGGGCCTAGACAGTAGCCTACTTTTATATCTTTAGAGGCAAGTTTTTCTTCTTTGTTCAAAAAAACAATTTTTTTATAAAAAACGGAGTTTTTTAATTTATAGACAAAAAGTTTATTTTTTACAGCAAAGTAGTAGTGTTATATATATTTCTATTCACCATAAAATTGTGCAACTTTTGGCTATATTGAATTTTCTACATAACTTTTTTTACATATTTTGAGTGAGAGGTTTTAGAACAACACAAAAAAAAATATTTTTTTTATTTCTACTTTGGTCAACAAAAAAAGTATAAAAATTATAAGGTAAGCCTGTTAAAGCTATTTACTGTAAAGATCATGTAATTGTGATTAAAATGATATATAATAAGTCTTACTTTACTGTTAGTGAGTATTTTATAATGATTTTAGTTAATAAGCATGCACGGAACCAAAAAACCCTTAGCGCTAAAGAGCAATATAGTCAGCACTTGGAGGGTTAAATAGTCATATTATATAAGATTCATTTTGGGGATTTTCGCCACAAACCCCTTCCCTTATTTGAAGACAGATTACTACTTTCAACCTCTACATTGAGGTAATCTCCAGATCCATGAAAGTCCTTTCACATGATCTTTGTAGGTATAACACACATTCATACATACACACAACACAACAAACAATATTTAAAACGCTTAAATTTTGACCGATGTGCATAATCCGGTAGCATTTTTCGTACTCGTATACGTCACCTTTGTCAAAGTTATGCTCACAGTTGTTTCGATTCTAAAGGAGTTGTACATTTATTTTTAATTTTCGCTTCAAGGTGAAACAATCAATTATCAAGACTACAATGGCATCTTTAAAAGATTGGGTGAAATAATTTTCAAAAAGAGACCACTGCTGTGGCAAGACAACTTATTCAGCTTTGCCAATTTGTGCATATAGATTATAACAAAATATGTGGGATACATTATATATTTTTTAAACGCTTTTCTTAGCCACTCTTGTGGTTATAATATTATTATATATAAGCGGGCGCCCATATAATATTTTCTAGGGGAGGCTAGACTGGAGTATGGGGCTTAACACGTTCATACAATAGATGGAATTAAGTGATCACCTTTAAATATATTTATTTAAAATATTTTAAAAATCATATTATCTAGGCGTGAATGAATGCTAGGTTATGTATTGTTTATTTCTGAACCTAAGACTGGCAGAGTTAATAAATTGCACTAATTACATTAATATATACACTTATAAATTGATTTTTTATGACTATCATTAGCCTATCTGTAAAAACTTTGTTAATTTGAGCACATAACTTCCATACAAACTAAGATTTTTAATGTTCTCAAAAATCGTATTTTAATCACTTTTTTACTACCACAAATAATAACGTTTTATAAAATCCACTTAATAAAAGACGAATTCAAATACATATATTTATATTACTGAAGAAATACACATTTAAACACCTTTTATTAATCGGTGTACATAGGTCTGAACTGAGAGGAGAAAATAAACATTGAATTGTTTTACACTGTTAAAGTCAATAGCAGAAGACATAATAGTACGGGAGGAAGCGTTGCATCAAGGTCCTTGGCGTCACATTTTATCGAGGAATTTTATACCGAATAAATTTAATTTCTAATGACAGCATGTAAAAGTTGTAAACAAATCTTTTGCTCTAAGTGATTTTATACCAAGCCAAAATTTGTGTGATGTTTTTTAAGATAATTTACAACCATAAAATAATAATCAGCTGTGTAGATAAGAGGGGACTAAACGTCAATCACGTATACGAACTTGTCAGAAATTTTAAAAAATAAAGTCATTTTATACCTTATGAAATTTATGCAGCTGATTTTTGATACATTTTAAATAATAAAGAAAATCGTCAGCTGTGTGTATACTGGGGGAAAGACCGTCAGTCAGCAGTCAGCGTCATAAACATGCTGTGCGCTCAGTGCATCTGATAGTTGCATAATCACTTTGAATAATGAACTGACGATCTTTACATCCACAAACATTCAGCTGACGGTGATTTTTAATTTTGTTAACAATTAAATTACTCCAAGTTTCAATTTCAATCAGTATTATATTAATTTAACATAATTATTAATGCCACTTAATGCTGTGAATGGCGATTTCTTAATAGATTTTCATAATAATTAAGTTTGTGCCGCTTTTAAATTATATTATTATGCACTGTAAAACTAAACTTTCTTCTCATCTGCGAAGGTTCCATTACCGACTTTCCCCAATGAATACTTAACACTATGTTAAGTATTCATTGCTTTCCCTCCTTAAGATCTTTTTTATGAGGCTCCAGGTAGAATGGACCCTAGTTTGGGTAGTAGCATTGTATTTGGATAACCTCATGATCTATGGTACTAGTGAGACAAACTCATACAAACAAATAATAAATACTCTTATCTGATGCATAAAATTGGACGACTAGTTAATTTAGTTTCTGTTGTGCTGTGTGCTGTTGAAACATAAAGTGCCTAAACTATCTGCGGAATCAAAACCACTTTGTATATTTTGTTTTAAAAGAAATGAACCGTCTTCATTTGTTCAAAGCAAGTTATCTGAAACAATGTAAAAATATTCTAGAAGTACGACAAAAATATAATTTATCCATGAAAGACGCTAAAGGGCCAGTGGAAATAAATGATTTTCAGAAATATAATTAAAATTGTTAACGACTATTTATACTGCTTTATCAAAAAAATATCGTTCAAGTGTTCGTTCTGAGACATCATCTTTTGAATCAAGGTAAGGTAATTTATGTCTTAATCATAGTTATCTATTACTTATTAGTTATTAATTATTATTAATAAATCGATAAACTGAATATACAGCGATGTATAACTTCCTTCTTTACACTAAGAGAAAACTATGAAATCAGTTATTAAGCGTTGAGGTGCGGCTTATGATAAATGCGTTTTTGACCTGTGCATATACTTTGTTTTGAAAAGATCTCTTTATTGTAAGTAGGAATGTGATTCTGCATGTTTAAATATTAATATAAATCATGCATAATTTGACAATTTAACTGTCGGCATGTATACATTGCAAAGTTTTAGTGTGTTTGAGTTCATTAATGATAGTGAATTAGAGACTTTTATGTCCGAAATTTCAACCGACGTCCTATTGTTGTGTGAAGGAAATGTAAACATTGAAGTCGACTCGTCTCAGTCTGAGCCTTATCTAAGATTACTAATCTGGACTTTGTATATTTAATCAACAAACCTAATGGAATAACTGAATATTCTACAACATGCATTGATCACGTTTTTGTTAGGTAAGTATTTTTATTCCTTAAAGTCTGCCGTGTTTCCCAAAAATATAACCAAGTATTGCGCGATAGGGTTAGAAATTTCAAACCCTTTATTATTGCTTCTGCACTAACGGAACGAAAAAATATCAACCTATTTTGAACAAGTAAAATACAAGTAATTTAAGTAAATTTAATTGGGTTGACATTCAAAAACGCCAAATATTAAAATTTCATTTTCAAAATTTTGTTCAGTTTTAAGAAATATTGTTGATACCTACTATTCCAAACAGTTGCTGAAGTCTAAAAAATTATAGTCCATCGATTACGGAAATATTTTGAAAATAATTAATTATGAAATAAAATAAAAAAACTAAAGTGAACACCTTGCGATCATAACTTTAAACATTATGTTCGGGAATAAAATTGTAGGTTGTTTAAGGATATTGATTAAACAAAGATTAATTACTTTTTAAACACAAAGGAAAAAGTAGGGAGCAATGACGTATAATAAATAAATTACTAAAGAAATTAGTCGAAAGCGTGTAGACAACATTATTGTCATTGTTCTACTGCAAGACCCTTTGTGTATTGCAAATGGGGAAAATACTTTTTTGCTCGTATATTTTCATAACTCATTGAAAATTAATTAAAATAACATCTACAAGCTTTAATATACGTACTATTGTTTTCATAGAAAACGTTGCAAGCGATGAACTTCAACAATCAGAGAGTGAAGAAGAAGATGATGAAGAGGAATTTAAGCAAGAACAAAATGTCATCATAGATAGCTCTGCTGATAGTGGCGAATAAAATGATGACATTAATCAGATGCTACAGAAAAGTTCAACGAATAAATAAATAATTGATAATTTTTGTAAAAATTAAAATATAGTCTATTTTTATATATAATTTAAGACCGACACGAACAAGTATGAAATTGCCATTCACAGCATAAAGTAGCATTACAGAACTTATGTTAAATTAGTATAACACTGATTAAAATTGAAACTTAGAGTAATTTGATTGTTAACAAAATTAAAGCTCTCCGTCAGCTGAATGTTTGTGGGTAGATCGTCAGTCAGTTCATTATTCAAAGTGACTATGCAACTATCAGATGCACTGAGCGCGCAGCATGTTTATGACGCTGACTGACGGTCTTTAACCCGGTTTACACACAGCTGACGACTTTCTTTACTATTTAAAATGTAT
>JAGFPH010000641.1:52419-81803 GCA_018207615.1 Philaenus spumarius
ATTTGCTATGTAGCTTCCTCTAGGGCCATAGGTGCTCCCTAAGAAAGAGTTTCAAACAATTCGAATATTATTGGGGTTTGGGGGGGTCAAAGTTACTAAATCACGATTTCTCCAAAACTACCAAACGGATTGGAATGAAATGTGGTATGTAGCTTCTTCTAGGGCCATAGGTGCTCGCAAAGAAAGGATTTAAAAAAATTCAAAATTTTAGGAGGTTTGGGGGTGTAAAAGTTACTAAATCACGATTTCTCCAAAACTATTGAACGGATTGGAATGAAATTTGGTATGTAGCTTCTTCTAGGGCCATAGATACTCGCTATAAGAAAGGTTTTCAATAAATTCGAAATTTTAGGAGGTTTGGGGGTCAAAGTTACTAAAAACCCCCATAAGAAATACATATTATAATATATTTATTGATTTATTTTTTTTGTTAATATACCTACTTTTAACTTTGATTTGTCTATCCATGCAAAGCCGGATCGGGCCACCTAGTAAGGTATAAAATGATTGTATTCTTAATAAACGGTACCAGGAACTGGCACATACTTTCTCACAAACATATTTACAATATTAAACAGATTCACTGTAACTTCATAATAATTATTATAGGTGGGGTAGGAGAGGTGATTTATTAAAGTAGGAGATTAACTAATAAATATTATTATTATTATCTAGAGAGAAAACTATTAGGCCTGTATATATGCACGAAAAAATATGTTTTGAAAAACATGGCCAAAAACTCCCCAAAAATCAGTTATTATTATTATTAGCTAAACGAGAATTTTTAGAAAGATGCGGTTTTTGTATATGGTAGGGTACATTAAAGACTACAAATAAGCCAAATTTTATCAAAATCGTTAGAGCGGTTTTTTATTTAGAAAATAACTGATTTTTTAATGTTTTTTTGCCAAAAAGGGGGTATTTTTAAAAAAATTTCAAAACCGTTTTTCGTGCATCTATACAGGCCTACTTGACATGTCTGGTGCAAATTTGTTTGTAATCGATCGAATTGTTTTCGCTCTAGCTTTGTATACATACATACATACTTACATACAGACAGACATTTTGTAAAAAAACACTTTTTTGAACTCAGGGGTCCCAAAACGGATATTTCCACAAAAATATCAACATCGATTTTTTTTGCGATCACTATACTTTCTCTTACTATAGTACAGATGGGCCAAGATTTCTGTGCGCGCCGCCAGAACTGGTAGGGTTAGGGCGAGGGGGTTGGCGGGGGTACTTTTGTGAAAACATCTATGTCGCGCTACTCAACGTAGCACACATGATATAGTTTTTTGAGCTTTCCTTGCAATAAATCCACAAATATAATACAAAGTATTTTCTTAAAAATAACAACATTTTGGTTCATCTAAACATGATAGTAAATTTAAGTCAATATAGTCGGAGAGCTGACGACGAATTTAGGGAAGGTATTTTGGGCAAGTTAAAATAACAAAAAACTAATATTTTATTATTTGGAGAATCTAGAATCCTGAGTCTGGCAGAGGGTTTGCGGTTATTTTGCTTCTGCGCAACCTATGACATCTGCAAAAAAATAAATGAAAAAAATATGTTTTGGGCAACTTGAAATTTATTTAATCTTAATTTTAGCATCTATTTAACTCAGAAATAAACATCCCAGACGTTTTTTGGGGTTTTAAAGTATAACCAGACTCCCCCGAATATATGTAATAATTATACCTCAAAAATATACTTTGGGCATTCTGAAATTTTTATAGCATCTTTATTAAATAATATTAAAAACAACGTGTAAAGCGCCAGACGAATTAAACGGTTATTAATATTTCCCAGACGCGAATACAGATTTTAAATGAATGCGACAAAAAAGTCTTATGCGTAGCCATAAGTGCGAGAGAGATAGTTTATTGAGACCTGCCGGCAACTGACGGGGCCTTAGCTCGAGTTTACCATATAACGCGGACTCTGTCCATGTAACAGAGTATTTTGGAGTAGTTAATTTTTTTAAATTAACAAATATAGAATAAATTTATAATAAATATACATTATTAAAATCCTTAGAAAAAAACTTTTTAATTAAAGTATTTTGTATCTTAACTGGAATAATAATTTAAAAATTAACATATTCAATTACTTTTTCTATTTTCAACTTTTATTAAACTAATATTTGAATTTGACGTGTAGTTTCAGGTTATAAGCATAAAAACTGGTGTTTTCAAAATAAGAAAGTTGAAATTGATAAATATTTGTATACAGTTCTATTTATAACTAAATTACGAAACTTTTTTACATTTACGGAAAAAACTAAAAAGAACTTTTACTACTTTTTATGTAGACCTAAAGTTTAACTTTTACCTTTCGTAACTGAACATTTTTTATTTCTTGAGCTAATAACTTTATAAATTTTACATCTATCATTTTTTTTACTAGCATATATAAATTCTTTGAACTTTCCTCTACAAGAAAGCTATAACACTTTTTGATTATGGTTCATTTACTACTTGTGACGAATTTTAAAAAAATGCTTGCAAACGTAAAAAAATCCATTTTTGTTAACATTGCTGGTTCTAGGGTTAAATTAAGATGCAAAAAACACGTTTTAGGCTTCCCAAAAGTACTTTAAAACGATATAGGCATACATAATTTTCCACTTCTAATTGTGATTCAGGCCTACTTTAGAATAATTTAGAATAGCAACCATGATTCATCCCCCAAAAAATATTACCGTGCGCTGCGTCTAACCTCATAGGCTTGGAACACACGGCTTTTTTTGCCGACTGCGGATTAGTTACCTTCCCCGCTCATAAAAAGCCTCATTGGGATTCATTAAACTGAAGAGTTTAGTTCATTAATCATAAAGTGTGTAAGGTAATATATCATTTCCTTTAATTTTTTATTGATATGAACAGAGAGCAACTCTCGCTTTATTGTTATTCCATCGCCGATTGAAAAGGAAGCAAAAAATATACTTATTTTCGTTCGTCCAATCAATAAATAAAAAGAAGAACAGATTTTGGAGCATTCTACACTGTGTTTCCTGATTTGAGGAACTAGATGAAACATTTTTCAATTTTTTTAAGAATGTCGGTTTCGTCATGTGACGAACTGCACACACGGCTGAAGGATAGTATTCTACGAAAAAAATACTAAAATAAGGAAAATTGGCGTGTGTTTTTTCACATTCGCCACTGTTTCGGCGGAGACGATGGAAAATCCATCAATTGTAATGGTAGCGAGGTGCTGCACAGCTACCGTCAGCGGAAAATAAACAAATCGTTTACTTTTCCGACGAATGTGTATGCTCTAATACTCTCCTTCGCGTCACTGTTGATATGACGGCAACGGCAAATAATCTGTGGCGGAAAACGCCGTGTGCTGCCTTTAGAACACTATACTTTGATACACTACACTGCATCTATATAAAATAAAGTGTCAGTGCCCAATTCAACCTAAGGCAATATATTGATAATTTATTTATTGTAGCATAGGTGTTGAAAACAAGTTTGGTACAGTATTGTAATATAAACAAAGTCCGAAATATTTGTTCAATGGGGGGGGGGTTATAACACCCCCTGGTTACGCCTATGCATGCTCTCACCTTTAGTTCCACCTCTACTGACGCTGAGATCACTAATTTATTAACGGAAAACTATGATTCCTATGATTTTCAGCCGGTATGAAATGATTCGTTCAAATGTAGCGCTACATCCCGTACTATAAGTACTGTGTAGTACCATTGTATTTGGATAACCTAATAGAACTCCGATTAAATGCAATATTTTGGTCCACTGGAAATTTGACGATAGTGGCGTTATCTATTGGGGAAACGACGGAAGCTGTATGAAACACCAATGATTTCTCCCTAGCGCTACCTCGCGGTGCGATCATGTACTATTTTCGCGACAACCTTTTTTTCGGCACACAGCGCCCTTATGCATGCATCATCTATTTTATTATTCATGATCTATTGTAGCACTTACGAGCGTGGACCTGAGATTTACAAGTGCTAAGACTGATGCCGATGGCCACGGCTGTACTAGCCATGTCACTAATATGTTTTGCGGAACTATCAACCCTCCGATTTCTCAGAAATGCCAACTTTCAAATCCTAGTGGATTACCTCGGTAATATCCTTCAATACTATTGTTAAACACACTTACTAATTTTTAATAAAGAGAACTTCCGTGTTTTCAAGAGAAGAGATGCAGACCGATGTTTTTAGAAATGTATTTAAAATAAGTGAGAGGGCAAAACTAATACACTGTGCCGTGCGGGTTGCGTTCTTTCCAGGTTCACACTCGTGAGTAAAGCACAGTAAAGTGGCTGTTTAACTAATATTTTAATATCTGTATGGAACCTGATAATTGATTTAATTAATCTGTACACGAAAAAACAAATTCATTACTTTTTAAACGCTCCATAATAATTATCAAGATGTAATATTGTTGGTGTTTAATTAACTGCTGGAGTCAATCGTTAATGTATGAGATTGTGGAACTGGTATTATTTAGTACTGTGGGCGGTATTTACCCCTGCTAGTCGTTGTTGCTGGATCGTGTCAGTGTCACTCTTGGTAGGCCTATTATTATCTCTGGTGCCAGTCTGTCAGTGAGTCAGTGTCACTCTTGGTATTATTATCTCGGGTTCTGGTGTCAGTTATTGCTAGCTTTACCACTTACCGCTAAATATTTCCAGAAGGATTGAAAGGTAAGGTACCTCGAATTTTAGATTTTTCCTCGAAATTAGAGTAGGCCTAGTCTATGTTATGAGAAATTTTCGAAAGAAATTAAACTGTTCGTCATCAGCAGTTATTAAGATTAAAATTTCATATTTCATCACTTATTATTTTCAATGGCGTAACTTTAGAAAATTAAACGTCAGCAAACGGTTAAAATATAAACAACTATAAAATATCAGTTAACTAGGATATCAGTCTAGAGTTGAATAGTTTTTTTTTTTTTTTTTTTTTTTTTTTTCTTGATGCCCATATATTAGGCGGGCTTGGTATATCCATGAAGCCCTTATACAAATTCACTGTCCTTCTTAATTATATATATATATATATTTTTTTTTTGCACTATTCACTTATCACTGATTTAATAAATGAGAAATTATATATTTGTTAGTAGGGAATATTACTACTGTTTATATGCGTTCCTACTTTATAATAAATTGTAAAAATTGTATGTTTTGTTTTGTAAGTTATGTTAGTTACAAAAAGTAGGATCCTTTTGGAGGATTTAATTTTTGTTTAGGAATATGAATTTGGGATTGTGGTATTGGAGTTTCTTCTCACCAGAGGTCCATCTGGCATTCCTAATCCGAAAAGGTGTGGACCATGGAAAATCTAAGTACCATGAGCCAGGTTTCTACATATATGTTTGCTGTGTCGTGTTTAGGGTATATCTTCTTCCTATAATTTAAATTTTTATTTTTGTGGCTTTAATAAAATTAATTATTTCTAGAATTGTACAAGGCTTATTTTGTTTAAGTATATCTTTTAGGCAAAAAGGGGGTTTCCAGTTTTCTTCCCTTAATTTGTTATATAGATTGTTTCTTAGTATTTCATAATTAGGGCAATCGAATATTATGTGCTGAATTGTTTCCGATTAATTTTTTGAGCATCTTAAACATTTTGGGGTAAAGTATTTTTTTATCCTGAATAATGTACTATTTGTATTAGCATGTCCGAATCTTAATTTACAAATCGTTATTATTTCCGATCTTTTTAATTTAACGTTTTTAAACCAGGGAGTATTGCTGTAGTTGTTATTTATAATGTACTTATACCATGATGCTTTGTTTGTTTCTTTTAGAGAACTGTTAAATTGGTCATTGTATATTTTTTTTAGGTCTGCCGTATAGTCGCCTAAAGGAATTATATAATCTTGACATATACTATCATTATCTATGGCTTCCCTAGCTAACTTATCCACGTATTCATTATGTGAAATGCCTACATGTCCTGGGACCCATTGTATAACTATATTTTTATTGTTTTTCGTTACTTCTGTTATTATGTTCCCTGTAAATTCATTACATTCTCCTTTTGATATGCTTTCGTCCATTTTTGTTATTGCGGCTTGTGAATCTGAGCATATAATAAATTTGTTATATGGAAGGTTTTTAAGATCGCGTATAACTCAGCTGAATAGCTTGATGTTATTGGGCTTAGTTTATATTTTTCTTCAAAATTTATTGAGGGAATATAGACGGCAGCTCCTACTCCTACTCCCGACATGCTCTTCGATCCATCTGTGTAAATTTGAATATGGTCTTTGTAGGTTATGTTTATAGCATTCTGAAATCTTTGTTGCAATTCTATTACATTTATGTTTTTTTTTTGTAATGTCTTTACTGTCTATGTTAGGGTTGCAAGTGAGGTTAATTATTGTTAATAAAATGGGTTTTTCTAATACACATGTTTCTATTGGTTTAATTAAATTGTCTGTGTAGCTTATGTTTAGTTTGCCCATACACGTGTTGAAGGCATTAAAATAAATTGGTAGTTTTTTCTTATCCCAATACCTGTAATTTGAGATCATATTTATTTTAGTTCTATGAGTTTTTGATGACATGTATGATTTATAAATGAATTTATCTGTTAAAAAGGCTCTTCTAAGATTTAGTGGAACTATTGCTGCTTCTGCCTGGAGTGCAATTAGAGGAGTTGTTTTAAAAGCCCCTAGAGCAATTCTAATTGCTTGGTTTTGAATTACTTCCAGTTGATTTAGTTTGTTATTGGCAATATGTTGCATAAAGAAAGCTGCAAAAATCTAGTTTGGCTCTTATGAGTCCTTTATAGATGTTTAGTAATAGTTCTGGGTGTGCACCTTTAGAAATACATGCCAGTGATTTCATTATGTTTAAATCTTTATGACATTGCATACTTATTGTATCTAGGTGTATGTTGAAATTAATCTTATTATCTATTGTTACACCTAGAATTTTATGTGCATTTACTATGGGAATATTTTCTTTACATAAAGAAAGCATTTGTTCGTTATTTTGGGTTCTTCTTCTGGAGAAATTCATAACTTTACTTTTTTTGGTGTTGAAATTTAGGTGGATATTATTAAAATTTTCTTCTAGCTGTTTAAGGGACTCTTGCATTGTGGATAGGTCTATGTCTTGTAGTTTGTGGGCATAATAAATTATAATATCATCTGCATATTGCAGAGACGTAACCTGTTCGGGTATATATTTGTTAATCTCAGCTATATAATATACAGAAAATAACAATGGACTTAGTACGCTTCCTTGCGGTAGGCCTCGTGATATGTGTCGAGTGATGTGGGATTGAGAGTCTGTTAATGTTATTTTCCTGTTTGTTAGCCATTTGTGGCAGTATGTGATAAAGCTTCCAGGAATGCCTATCTTGTGCATTTTACTTAGTAAAGTAGGGATATGTACCAGGTCATATGCTTTAGATAGGTCTAAAGACGCACAGATCATAGTTAGGTCGTGAGTAAGTGATATTTGAATGTCACTTACAAGATGTAATAAGTAGTCTGCTACTCCTCTTCCTTTTCTAAATCCATATTGTGAATCGGGTATAAGATTGTATTTTTCTAGAAACCATTCTAACCTGTTCTTAATCAAGGTGTTTAATATTTTTATGAAACAAGGAATTAGAGATATAGGTCTATATGATTCTTTCTGATTTTTATCTGATTGTGGTTTAGGTATGGCTATTATTTTAAAATGTTTCCAAATGTCAGGTATATGTTTAGTCTTATCTGTCCAAATATCATTGAAAATGTGTAATAAGGTTTCCCAAGCAATTTTTGGGAGCTTTTTAATTATAATGTAACTGATTCCATCTATTCCTGGTGCAGAGTTTTTTGTTTTAGATTTAATAGCTTTAGTTAATTCCAAGAATTTAAAAGGAGCCTCAAGAAAGTGATTTTGGGTTTCTATTATAGGAGGTTTGATTTCCTGTATGTGTAATACATATGAGGGGCTGAAAACATCCATTATTTTTTCACATAGATCTGTATCATAGAAAAGGTTTTTTTTATTGTGTGTAGAAAAGGTGCCTCTCCATTTTTTTATAATGTTCCATGCTTTTTTTGGTTTGGTAGTTTCCAGTTCTTTACATAATTTTTCCCATCCCTGTTTTTTTGCTTTATTAATAATTAGTTTTGACTGCATTACTGTTTGATTATATTTATTATAATTGCCTAAAGTCATGTTTTTTTTTTATTTTTTAGTTTTAGTCTCCTTAAGGCAGTAGCCTTGGAGCATTCTTCTGTCCACCAGGTTTTTGGGATAAATTTTGCTTGTGTAACGTTATTGGGTTTTTTAAATGAAGGTATTGCTATAGCTGTTGCTTTATTAATAATATTATAGAAAGTGTCTATATCTATTTTTTTTGACATTTTGTGATTTCTTTTTTTATTACGGCTCCAAATAATTTCCGATTTGCTTTGTCATAATTTGGTTTGCAATTGTATTGTAGTATATTATGTTCTTTATTATTGTGTTCAAGGTATGTGGTATCTATCTGAATGATTATTGGGTAATGATTACTTCTTATGGGATCTGAAAATACTTGCCAATTTTGTATATAGTTGTGTAGTAATGGAGTTACAAAAGTTAGGTCTAAAGGTGCAGATTTCCTAAAAGGTGTTGCTACGGTTGTATGCGACCTATCATTTAACATTATAAGGTTTGAGTGGTTATATGCTGAGAAAATAGCTTTACCTCTAGGGCATGTTTTATTGCTTCCCAAAAAAGGGTGATGGGAGTTAAAATCCCCGCAAATCATTGTATATTCACCATCATTTGATGATATTATTTTATCCCAAATTTCTGGATTATATTTGCCTGGTTTACAATAATAATTATAAATTGAAATGGTTTTTTTTAAACAAATTAGGTTAATGCCTATTGCTTCTATTGGATTTACATTATTTATAATTAATTCATTACATGGTATGGAGTTATGAACAAAAAAGGCAACACCTCCGTAACCATCATCCCTATCTTTTCGGTATATGCTGTAGTTTGTTATATTTATTTCATTATTTTTTGTTAACCAAGTTTCCTGTAATATTGCTATATGAATATCATTTTTGTTTAAAATATTCTCTAATTCAGGGAGTTTAGGTAAAATTGATTGTGTATTCCTGTGGTGTCCTTAACCGAGCGGTGAACTATTTACTCTTACACAATGTATATGAATATTTATGAATTAGGATGACCATTAATAAACAATAAACCAATTAGTTTAAACATGGCTTAAACAAGACGGACACATGTCTTTTAGGTACAGGCAAGAACAGCAAGAAGGATACGGAACGAGTCCCGTTGTCTTGTGGGATAGGACAATGCATTCTGGGATCGCCATGACATTTATTGCCAACTAAGTAACATAATTATTTTATGCGTACACTACAACTCCTTCCCTTTAAATTTGGCATACAACATTTAAGAAACAACTGATACTACATTGCTCTTGTAACTCACAACAAGTTTTCATGTTAACAAAAATTATTTCAGAAGCCACATTTAAACGAAGAAAAATTTCCTTAATATATGTAAACATAATAAACAAAACAAATTCTCTTAGGTATTCCTTAATTACCTTAAACAATAATTCTAATAGTCAACATAATAAACAACAAAAATAATATAAGACAAATAAAAATATAGAATGATACCTTTAATTCAACATTACAAATTCAACCTGGAAACTGGTTGTCTAATGCGTAGAGGATATCTACGTTCTACCATAGACGTTAAAGGTTTATAAGAGGGTGATTTAATTTCAACGCCACTGTCAAAACTTGTTCTATCAGAGACTGGTGATTTGGACACGGTCCCCAAATTGAAATTAGGTGAGCAATTTTGAGGAACTGGAACTAAGTGTTCTTCCAAGGTACTAGGTTTAATTGTATCTTTAGTATTGCTAACATTACTATCAATAAATGAATCTCTAGCTATCATCTGATCAACATGACGTTTCCATGTTATACCAGTTTCAAGTTCAATTAAATATGTCATGTTGCTTAATTTTATTTTAACAAAACCTTGCACCCATTTATTACTAGAACGGTAGTCTCTCACAAGTACAGGCTGACCAACATAGAACGTTCGTTCCTTGCTACCCCTATAATATGTACATTGTTTCGCTTGCTTATCAACTACTACTTCATGTACCTTTGGTCTTAACAAGTCTAATCTATTTCTCAAATTTCTATTAAACATCATTTTAGCAGGTGTTTCATTTGTAGTACAATGAACAGTATTTCTATAATCAAACAGAAATCTACTTAAAGCTAAATCCAAATCAACTTTTTCATTTAAAGCACATTTAAGTTTGTTCTTAACAGTTTTTACCATGTTCTCTGCCTGACCATTTGTCTGCGGATGGTAAGGTGGTGAGAATGAGTGTTTAACACCATTCATGTCCATAAAGTTCTTAAATTCAAATGACATAAAAGGCGGTCCATTATCGCTAACAATCATTTCAGGTAAACCAAATCTGGCAAATATTTGGCGTAAATGATTTATTGTTTGTGTAGCAGAAGTTGAGCTTACTTCTAACACTTCTGGCCATTTAGTATAAGCATCAATTACAACTAAATACATTTTAGACTTAAAAGGTCCTAAAAAATCAACATGTATTCTTGACCATGGTTTGCTTGGATAGTTCCAAACATGTAATATACTCTTATTAGGATTTTGCCGCTCCAGTAGGCAGGATGAGCAACTGTTAGCCTTCTGTTCTATATCCAAATCAATAAACGGCCACCAGATATAAGATCTAGCAAGCATTTTCATTTTCACAATGCCTATATGAGAAGAATGCAATTCATTTAATAATTTCTTCCTAAATTTGACTGGAATTACAACTCTATATCCCCACATTAGAATATTATGTTCAACAGTTAGTTCATCCTTCCTTTGGAAATACGGACCAAACTCTGAATTTTTATCACAAATATTTGAAGTTGGCCACCCATACAAAACATAGCCTAAGATTTAACGCAAAAGTGGATCTTTTTGAGTTTCAACCCTTACATCATGAACATTTAGGGGAAAATCATTTTCTACTAAACAATGTAACTAAGTGCCTATAAAATTTAAATCATTGTCACTATCATTATTAGTGTTTGTCAAATTGTCCAACAAGGGCAATCGAGACAACCCATCAGCATTACCATGACAGTGTGACTTTACATAACAAATATTAAAGTTGTACCCTGAGAGAAAAAGTGCATATCTTTAGGCCTTTAGGCCTACATAACAAGTAGTAAACATTTTTTGTATTTTTTTTGTAAGCATAAAAAAGTTTCGTAATTTAGTTCTAAATAGAACTGTATAAAAACATTTATCAATTTCAAATTTCTTACTTTGAAAAAATCAGTTTGTATGTTCCAAATACAAGACTGCTAACAAAACTAGGCCTAGTTTGAAACGTAATTTACTAATACATGCTTTGCTCAGAAATGAAATATTATTATAACAACGAAAGGTATACTTGTCTTTTCTTAGTTCACAAAAGTGTTCGAGTTATCTTTATTTGAATAACAAAATGACATCAATCTAATGAAACTTCGTCGGCGAGATAGCATGGGTCATTTGAATAACGTGGAAAAGGGACGCGCTAGACGGTCTCACCAAATATGTACATTCCAGTGCTGTCTAGACGAACAAAAAACTGTTTTTTCTAGTTTACTTCCCACCGTTAGAAAGATCAAACTATTCTCTACAAAATTGTTAAAAGAATCTGTCAAAACATAAGGTAGTGCCTTCCCAATATCGGTTGACAAATGGTCTGTTTCATTGGTTGAAAACTGTCCAATCGCAAGGGTTTACAGAAATCTTGGTCATAAATCTTGCAAAATAGTGACATCTGATTAGAAGGCACTATTAGAAAGATAAAATCTTGACGAATCCAATGGTAGCTTTATAATCTCGATAGAAATACGTAGGTGGGCTTGAACGTTGAAGAAGTGGGAAATAATAGTACAATTGTATGCAAATTCACGCGTTGAAACAGCTGTAACCCAATCTGCATATTTTAAAACGTTTCACGAAAAAGTTTTAAATATAAAAATTAAAGTTTAATTGATTGCCTTTCCATCGGTGCCGGTTTTATTACGATTGGATGATTTTAAGTCTATTAAATAACAGCATATGCAAATTTATGCAAATTCTTGCATATGTTCGAAATGGCTGCATCTTACGCCTGAGAGAACGTCATTTTGTGCAGTCTGGCACTATGAGGGTTAAACAAATAAGTACATAATACATGATTTTCAGGTCAAAATAATTTGGAGCTGCTTGGTAGAAGGACACTTAATCCGAGTTATAAACATTTTTCACATACATATTATAATCAAAGGCATTTACTATTAAACAACTGATAGGTTTCCAAACACAAGACACAAATGACATCACATTTCCCAAGGTTTTAGCGCCTGTACCAGATATTCTTGCTTGGTACAGTGATACTAGAAAGATGTAAAGAAAAGAGCAACTACTCAAACATAATTAAATTTTTTTTAATAAGAACTCTATTTAAGGAACACATGTGAGTTTTGAGGGTGTGATTAAGTACAAGAAAATCATATTCTTTACATTTAAAAGGCATTTTTATGAATGCTTTAATAAATGTTTTTTAAGGGATCGTGACTTAGTACAAGAATAATCACATTCCTTACATTTAAAAGGTTTTTCTCCATTATGCATCATTGTGTGTTTCTTAAGGTTGCTTGATTGGGTACAAGAAAAATCACATTCCTTACATTTAAAAGGTTTCTGTCCAGTATGCATCATTGTGTGTTTCTTAAGGTTGCTTAATTGAATACAAGAATAATCACATTCCTTACATTTAAAAGGTTTCTCACCAGTATGCCTCATTTTGTGTCTCTTAAAGTCGCTTGAATAAACACTAGAATAATCACATTCCGTACATATAAAATGTTTCTCTCCAGTATGCATCATTTCGTGTTTCTTAAATTGGGATGATAGAGTACAAGAATAATCACATTCCTTACATTTAAAAGGCTTCTGTCCTGTATGCATCATTTCGTGTCTCTTTAAGTCGCTTGATCGAATACAAGAATAATTACATCCCTTACATTTAAAAGGTTTCTCTCCTGTATGCCTCATTTTGTGCAACTTAAGTTTTGTCGATAGAATACAAGAATAATCACATTCCTTACATTTAAAAGGTTTCTCTCCAGTATGAACCATTTCGTGTTTCTTTAAGTCGCTTGAGTGAATACAAGAATAATCACATTCCTTACATTTAAAACGTTTCTCCCCAGTGTGCCTCATTTTGTGGTTCTTAAGTAGGGTTGATGTAGCACAAGAATAATCACATTCACTGCATTTATAATTGTGAACTACTACCTTAGTAGTAGCTGGTTGTGAAGAAGTTTTAACACATACTGAATATTGTCTCATTGAATCGTTATTGGAGAATGGAGAAGAGGTCGTCTGGTAGTCATTGCCTTCAGAATCTGGAGTTTTAAGTCTAACTTTATCTGTATCTGAAAATTAAACATAATTACTATTAGTGTAATCAAATTTCAAATTAGATATATTGTAAAACTTGACCATTGGAAGGAATTGTCTGTACAAATAATTATGGACTGATAAATAATTTATGTAGGTAAAATTCTAAACCGTGTGCCTTCTCCGTTGGTTTTGGTTTGTTTCTATCCAGGAAAAATCAACTAAAAATGTGCTACTTATCCAAGCTGATCTAGTTTCTATTTCTAAACAATATCACCAAAATGTACTGACATGACACAATTTATCCTATTCTCAAAATTAAACCGATAAAATTTCAAAAACAAATTCCCCTATTATTTCCCAATTTACCTAAAAGTGTCCTTTTGCCTGTTAAAGGACTTCTTGCTAACTTTTGACCAATTCATATAAACCTCACTTTGGCAAAAATATGTTTTCTCTTTTACCTCAGTACTTTAATTCTAAATATACTTTTACTAATTTATAAATAAAAGTCAATCATAGTATAATATTTAGTCCTATATAAACTTGGCTATTATATTTAAATGTGAACAATATGATCGTTTAAAGCCTAAATACGAAGGCTGTCCAGAAAATAACTTACATTTTGAAATTTAAAACCAACCAATTACAAAGACGTAATTTTACTTTATTCATTTGAAAGAGACACCTTAAACTATTTTTCTACATAGTTGACATTGAAATTGAGGGACTTATCATAACAATGCACAAGCTTTACAATTCTATCTCTGTAGAAATCTGCTGCTTCAGATTTTAACCACTGGTTTTCTAGTACTTGTGTCAAGCAATAGAGCCGCCATCTTAGTGTAAACAGGTTTTTCAGTCACAGTCAGTAGGCATCAAGCTGTTATAGCGTGTCAACTGTGATTTTTCCACTTTGCTTGCTGTGAATTATGAAATATGCGCTTCAATACGAAATCCCGCGAGTTGTGAAGTGCGTTCAGTGATTAGGTCGATTCACAAAAAGCCTCAAAGCAATTGAAATTCACCGGCAACTTTATGAAGGTGGGGAAATACCAAAGGCGAGTTAGCTAAGAGAGCTGCATTGCATATAGCGCATACAGATTTGTCAAATTTAAATTAAAGTGGTGCACCCTTCAAACCATGTAGATTGTGCCTAACAAATTTTATCTAAATCGGCTGAGTAGTTTAAGAGAAGAATTTACAAAATTTGTACAAAAGCTGGGGAAGAGGGATTTGCCCAATAAAACATTCTCGAAGTAATGCATGGCCCCTTCAAACGATTTAAATTAATATTGACTTGCGTGTGGATTGAAATGTGTGTTCAGTAGAGTCCCGCTAATCCAAAAATCCGTTTATCCAAAGTGTTCAGAAAAATACCGATTTTGTAAACTTAAAAAAACAGGAGAAATTAAAAAGATGTTTGTGAAAAAATGTACATTTATTGTTATACGAAATAGTTAAATAGAGTTTTCAAGTTAAATTCAAGTGTTTCTTTTAAAGTACAGGAAGAATGACTTCGTTTAATGGCCATGTTTCATGTTTAACAGTTGACGTCAAGGACTACGAACATAAATAAAAAAGACACAGTGACTCGGTAAAGTAACTCAACACTCACGGAACAAAGATTTACAATAAATTTGCAATAAGCGCACACAGTTTATCAAAGTCCCTAGAGTAAACACTGAACTAGATATGACTAGACTAGTGCTCAGTGCAGTGATTCATAAATAAGTTTGAAAGCGGGAGGGAGAGGAGTAGGTAATGTCTCGGCACTATGAGTCATCGAAGGAAATGCATTTCCTTTCCGACTTTCACTGAACCTGTTCATAAGCAGATTAAAGCTGTATAGAGCTGACTTTATTTACAATATTTACCCATTAACATGGCAATACGTTGATATTATTTATAAAATTCGCCTATTCCGAATTCCCGCTAAACCAAACAGTGTTCGGTCTCAATAAACCCTGCGTAGGGTGCCGTCTATGATTCCCAAGATTGGGGGGCGGTGAGCCTGACAGGCTCACTTTTCAAAAAATCTATAAAATCCATAAAACATCGTATGAAATTAAACCAAAATTTACCAACCTTCTTTAGGATGTGGAAAATAAGGGGAAAATAATAAAAAATTTTTTTTAAATTTGTAAGTGTTTATTACAGTACAAAAACTAAAAGTATTTCAATTGATAAAATCGTAAAACATAATTTAGAAGAATTCAAAAAGCGCTCTTTAAAATTATTAAAAAATGTATTAAACCTACGTGGCGATATAGTTCGGGTCTTTGTTTAGTGAAATCACTCGAAGTCGTCTTCCATCAGTTCCGTGACAGGTCCGCAAGAGCACACTGAAAAGCATGATGCACAGAGCGATTTCACATGACTGAGGCATATTCCTCATTGATAATATTACCTAAGTAGGACAGACCCTTTCTAAGGGTTTATAATACACAAATAAAACAGTTTTTGTTGTTAAAAGTGAATAAAAACTGACCCGGGTTTTGTAACGTATTAGGGCGCAGTGAGCCTGTCAGATCTGATAGTGAATTGCTCGTCTTCTTGATGACTAATAACGTACTGACTGGGTTGGAATCATCTCACATAGTTAGGTGAATACTGGGAGGGAGGGGCCTGGCTCCGCTCACTGTAAGAAAGGAGACGAAAAAAAACGACGCCTGAGCCTGTCAGATCGGCCGCGCCCTACGCAGGGTTAATTCGGATTAGCGGAACTCTACGGTATATATATATATTCTAATTGTTTTTAATTTTCCTGATGATGGCTGAATAACCCGAAACTGCAGTTGAGGTGAGAATACCTCAAATAAGGATTTAGTAGATGTATAATAATATACTGAAATTAAATAAAACATCACTGGCATTGACTGCCCCCAAACATTGGTCCGCTTTCTCAATTCCATACTACATACTTTAATTTTTACTATTAATAAAACTATTGATTGATAACAGTTTCGATGAGTATCTTTGGTCAGATTACCATTCATCTAGGTAAGCCACCCAATGTGAGCTTTTGAAGTCAGAGTTCAAGAAGTTCTGACCACTTCGTAACAGGCTGCGCTGCTCTTAAAACCAAGTTATCTTTAACTCTCTAAATCGGTTATTGGGGTTTATTTTTTGAAAGTAATATTGATGGGGAGGTGGTTGTGAGAGTGTTTTTGGTTATTCAAAGTAGAGGTGGAACGGATATCCAGTATCCAGCCAATTTTTTAGTATCCTGTATCTTATCCGGCCAGATACCGGATACTTAATTATATAAATAAAGCAGTTTTATGATTGCAAATTTTTGTATTACTACAAGTTATAATGATTTACAGAACTTTACAAATTAGTAATCATATTTAACTAATTGTGATGAATAAAAACAAGCTTTTCAGCGTGTTCTGGCAGTAAACGGTTGCGTTTTGCTTCGTACACAAGTCCTGCTTCTGAGAATAGCCTTTCACTGTAGACACTGCTGCTAGGAGATGAAAGATATACCTTCACTAATTTTTATAGAATTGGGAATTGTTTGGCGTTAGACGACCACCACTTAAAAGGGCCTTCTTTTCGGAGTTTTTCCCCATGTCATGAGATTGGTCTGTTCTTTTTGCAACTTCGTCAAAGCAGTCCCAAAAACTGTTGTATATTTTCCCACTGTCACTAATGTCACTATCACTATGCTCATTTGTGTTTGTCTTCTTGGCAGGTGGAGAATAATCATCAATATCATCATTCATTATCACATTCAAAATCACAGCTCATTTTTAAGGCTTGTAATAGAATTTGTTTTCTCACTCTTTCGACTTGAGCTAATCCCAAGAAACTGGTCTTAAATCTTGGGTCCAGAAAAGTTGCAACCAAGTATTAGTCATTCTCTTTAAAGTCAAAACGTTGTTCAAGCTGAATTCTTAGTGACGATCTCATTATTCAATAAGTTAGGTGTTCCTACTGCAGTCTCTTCACTCTGTTCCTTTCCAAGGTATAAAATCAATGTAACAACATGTGGTATTACTTCAGAAATACATGAAAGACCAGAGCTAGTAATTTTAGTTATATCTTAATGTGCCAAACTGTAGGCCTTGTAACGTGCTGCTGCCTTGAGAGCCGTTTTCAAAACAAATTTATTAATAATAATAAAAAAATAAAAATAAAATCAATTTTGACAAGTTTTTCTTAGTTGATTTTACATAAAAAAATATTCCTTTCTATGTAACAATTATTTGTGCTCTTATGCCTTCAATTTATATGTACTTTACTTTATTTATTAATTTACTTTAATTCATTTAATTATTATCCCTCTAATCACAACAAAAACAATCAAACCTAACCCCAAATTGAAAGTACATCATAGCCCTGCCAGATCTGTGTTTGTCACAGCTGAAGGGTAAATCTTTGTTACATATTGTGTACTTTATGATATCTGTGTGCTCAGTTGGGCGACGCATCTTAGAAACAAACTCTGTGTTCCACACACAGAGAATATGCCGCCAAAACTTGTCGCCAAACTGATACACACCGCCATCTTAATTCTAGCTTAATTCTACACTGAAGTTAATTTTCTTACTTTTTAGGTTCATCTTTACCATGCAGTACTTTGCCAGGAAGGAAAGGAATCGAATTAACGAAACATAATAGTTGGCATTAACTCTTTTAATGCCCCATTTCAACTTTCAAACAACAGAAACAATAAAACAAATGAAATTGGCAAACCATAGCTTAATCTTTGAAAACAATCACTCAAACACCCACTCCTAATATTATTAAATTTAAACATACAACAATTTATAATAATTAAAACCTTTTAGAATGCAGACTTAATTTTACTGTAATTTTCTACTTACGTACGTTTTTGTTAGATGAATTTATAGTGCATTATTTAAAAAAAAAAAGAAGAATTTACTTTAATTTATTATTTTTTTAAATTTAAGAAAAGAAACCCTACATTGTGCAATACTCAGCCTAATCATTGTCACCGTTTTACATATTTCGAAGTAGCACTGTCTATCTCACTTTAAAACACAGTACGTTCTAACAAAGCAGTCTCTAACACACGCCGGCCATCTTGGTCTAAAGCCACGCTATCTTTATAAATTTCAATCTTGGTTAACTTCTACAAATTGTGTTCGATCTTCACCATTTTTACGTTCGCGTGATCACGCAGTCTCTACATACACTTTACCATAACTCAAACCGTATTTCCTCCAGAAAAACCGCAGACTTTCAACAATTTGTGAACACCGCTCACAATGCACCAGAATACGTCTTAACTGTTCAATAGTTCTCTTCGAAGTGGATGAAGCCACTGCCCCTTCTCTCCTAGTTCGTGTACTGACGTCATCTCGCGTGATCAATTTCGACCAATCAGAAACACCGTAGTGTTATTTCAGACCTGCTTTGAGGCTAAAAACATGTCTTTTTTTATGTTCAACGCCTTGATGTGAGGCTGTAATCTTGTGACGTCACCTTTATTTTATTTTAAGCTTAACATCTGCATTCTAATATTATTATTATCTTTATAAATTTGTTTAGTAATAAAAGTTAAGTGATTACTATTAATAAAAAATAAAACTGCCTGCATTCTCCCTTTGGATTTCTATGTTTATTACTTTAAAATGTTATCTTAAATTTGCCTAAATCATCTAAACTTTGCAAAACCCCTCCTTTACGTTACACCCTTATTTATAATTCTAATTCCCTTAAACTCACATATATTACAGCCTACCGGTATTTTTTTTAAAGCTAGTGTGTTTATAAGTACAGTACTGTACCTACATACTTTAAACATACATTAGATATTTAATTACTGTACTGTAATAATTAAAATTGTGTTTTTACAATGTAAACTGTTTTCTTTTATTGTTTACTTTTAATTGCCAATAGTCTACTGTTGTATACAGAATGCCAATTTATTAGTCTATGTAGTACATTGTAGTACAGTAAATATAAGTCTAAATCGCTTCTTTTTTTTTGCCCATTGGCTATTTATAAAAATGACCTTGCTATATGTGCGGATTTTTCCATATCCGGTTCGGCCGGTCACCACATTAGTCCGAATATGACAGGTTGTACTGTATATATAAAAAGTGAAGTTTTGTTCCTTTCCATTGGAATTGTTGGTCACCCTCATATGCACTAATACCATTATTTTAAGCTTAGGGGAAGTATTGGAGGCAATGACAGTAGGCTATATAGACACAAACCCCAATGTAACAATACTAAACTAAACTTACCATTGGTGTTGGCACTGCTTGATGCCTGGGCTGACTCATAGTGTAGAAGCAAACTGGTCTGAAACATTTTACACATTGTTCAGTACACTTTAAACAGGGAAAACTGTAAATACTCAAGCTGGGTGTAAGTGTTCCATTAACCAAAGTAGTAGTTATTTGATCCTTGTCAGGTTAGCGTGGGAAACCTGAGACATGGGATGTAACAATAAAAGGTCTGTTAAAAACAAATTATAACTTTTGTCAAAGATAATGATAGTATGTTTTGAGGATTTTTGTTGTAATATCTACACGATAAAAACGTTAACTATAGATTTAATCAGTTTTACATTTGAAAAAAATTCCTTTTAACACAGGGGAGCAGAAAAGATTTTTGTTCGCCAAATTTCCCCAGAACACACTTTTTACACCCCAAATTTCCCCAATCACACTTTGCAATATTATCCACATCCATACAACTAATATTATAACTTTCTGTTCAATATGTATTCAAGAAGCCTACTACATTCGATATTGACATGATAGAAAAAAGTTGATAATTGTCATCAAATCGTATATCTTTTACTGATAAAGACTGATTTTGAATTTTGGTAAGTAGTTTAAGTTAAGAAATGAAAAACGTCAGTAATACCTATGTATTTACCTTTGTACAGTAGAACTTGGATAATTCAAACGTTTTTAATTCGAAGTTTCGGTTCGGTCCCTTGAACTTTATATGATATCAATGTAAAAAAATTATGGATAATTCGAAGACAACTTCTTTAATTCAAAGTTTTTTTTCAACACTAAAAATAAAATCTTGTGTTGTGAAAGGGATCGCTGGATAAATAAGTCATGGTCAGGTAGATAGGGGGGAAGGAATAGCCTAGCTGCTATTGTTTGTACACATATTGTAATTCTAGGTGCGCTACCGCCTTCCAAGAATTCTCTAGGTATCGGTACTGTAGTTTGTCGATCAATGCTCTGCCCAGTCTCTGTCTATTGTTAAAGTAGTGTGCTTCTGCTGGTCAGCCATTTGTGTTTTGAAAGTGATTGTTTGTGCGCGTGATCAAAATGTCTTTGAGCAAACCACACGTTCAGTACAAGACATTAACATTTTGTGAAAAAGTTGCTGTTATTCGTGAAGTAGAGAAGAGTCTCAAGAAAAATGTGACATTGCTAAGGTGTACGGGATAGCACCCACAGTGTCTACTTTTTTTGAAAGTAAGGACAAAATAGTAAGCAGTGCTTTGAGTGAAAACGGAAAAGATCGCGAAAGAGCCAGGTAACCCTGAAGTGGATGAATGTATGCTAAAGTGGTTTAAGCATACTAGGGACAAAAACATTCCATTATCTGGGCCCCTTGTTCGAACAAAGGCAGAAGAGTTTGCTATAAATTTGGGGGAAAGTGGTTTCAAGGCGAGTACCGGTTGGTTGAATGGATTTAAAGAAAGAAACAACATTACCTTTAAGTCTGTGTGCAGTGAAAGTGCTAGTATTAGTCAAGACGCTGTAAACGTGAGGAAATACGATGTTGTAAAAATGATCGAAGAAACCCCAAAAAAGATATTTTTAACATAGACGAAACGATTTTGTTTTTTAAATGTACCCCGGACAAAACATTAACTTTTAAAGGAGATCGCTGCAGTGAGGGGAAACACAGTAAGGAAAGACTAAATTTATTGGTCGGAGCCAATATGGATGGCACCGAAAAGTTGCCTTTACTTATGATAGGCAAATCTGCTAACCCTAGATGTTTTAAAAAGATAAAGTGTAAACCACTCGAATATAAATCGAATAAAAAAGCTTCGGATGACAGCAGAGCTGTTTAAAGATTGGCTGTTAAATCTCGACAAAACCTTTTGTAAATAGAACAATCATCTTGCTTATTGACAATTGTACTGTGCATAACTCTATACCTCTTATGAACAATGTTAAGGTTTTTCAGTTGTACAGCCAATGGATCAGGGCATTATAAAAAAATTTCAGCATTTTTACCGGCGACTTATTGTACAAACGCTTTTGACAGATTCATTGGAAAACAAAAATTTAAAGATCGATGGCCTTCAAGCAACAAGAATGTGTCACAATACATGGTCACAAGTTACTAAAACAACAATAGCAAATTGTTTAAAAAAAAAGCCAGATTAGGTAAGAAATACGACCAGCATCCACGTGAACTTTCAGAAGAAGTTGTCCTCCCTCTACCTGTCGGATGGGAAGAAAGTATGCACGTCACCTTTGAGCAAAGGTCACCTTCTACTGCCTATGTTAATTTAGAAGAACAAGTAGAAGTGTGTGGAGAACTTTCTGATAGGCATTTTAGAAGAAGTGAAAACAAAACTTTGCTGAATTGTGGGATTTAGAAGTTGAAGCTGAAGATTCCCCATTCCCTACAACGTCTGAGGCTCTTCAGCAATTGCGTGAATTTCGGCGGTACATTGAAGGACAAACCAGTGTAAGTGAAGCTGTTTTTCATTCTCAGAACGTGAAACTCGAAAAACAATTTTACTTCTATAATTCAAATTTTTGGATAATTCAAATTTTTCCATTAGTCCCTTCAATTTTGAATTATCCAAGTTCTACTGTATAATATGGTTTAAGTTATCACTTGAATAATATCATTTGTATGAAGCTAAATTAGCATACCGGTACACAATAACTAATTATTAATACATAAAGAAAGAATTAGAACACCAGATGTTTGTAGCCAGTCAAGAATCAGGAAACTGCCATTCATCAAACGGCACAAAAATATCGCATCAGGTGGCTCGGCCGTATGGTATTTAGTACGATAAAGATTACATAAAAACCATGCCTAACTTGCAGCAGAAAGCAGACAAAACAGTTTGTTGTGTGTGTTGTTGGGATTTCGTAAACAAACCCTTGAGGCAGACCTTTGTTCCCATTCATTAGTTCTCAATTTTTTTTTTTATATATTTTCCTTAGCCAAAATTTTCCTAGCCAAGCCTCAATTTCCCCTGAACCTTGTTCGGTTCCAGACTCGCCCAAAATAAAAAAAAAACAAATTAAGAAAAATTATTGACAACATGAGGCGGGAGGACATTACTCAGAAGCGGGAAGATTAGGATGTGGCTTAATACAACTGGCTGTTGTGGAAGAATGTATGTGTAAAAAGATCTAGTTACACAGGTCCGTGGCATGTCAGTGCAATGACAGTTCAGTATCAGTGCTATCCGTATTTCCTCATTCCCACTCATCAGTGTGTCAGTTCAATATCAGTAGGCCTAATTTTACATTAACAGAAGTTTAAACTTTTATAATTCTATTAAAATAGTGATTGTGTAAAATATAGTTTTATGTTTGTATAGGCCCAAGTTATTTTTTAAGCTTTCATGAATGAAAGGACTGTAAAAAAATATATAGACCTTACTTCCAGATATAATTTTTCATTTTCTCTCCTATCTTGCTTCAGATTTCATTTAAATGAAATATCCATATACAGTAGAGCGTCGATTATCCGAACTAATTGGGACCGAGGGGATTTCGGATAATTCAATCTCGTTAGCAAATCACTGAATTTAAAGTTGGATTTGATTTCTAAAGGCAAAAATTGGGGAAATACATAATAGAAAAAGTTTGTTATGAAAATTTATTTCAAAATGTGTTTATACAGTACAGTATCCATGTACTGTTCGTAAAACTAGTACTGTACTACAGTAGGCCATTAAAAAGTTAAAACATATCTTTAATAGTTTTTTGAACTAAGCTAGATTGTCTCTTTGTTGCTGCTAAATCATGCATTCTTTTCAATAAAAGAAGTTGAGTTGGGCTTCTTGTTGTTTATACCACTCCATGGGTGTGTTAAATACTACAAAAGCTTCTTCACGACTAGGCCCATTTGTATTTCTCCAGAATTGTTACTGTACAAAGTCATACAGAAAACACTGCATTTTAAATGCTTCTGAATTGAAAATTACACAACTGATCAGGTTGAAAATACTTTTGTCTTGCAAACTGTTCTGCACTGTGTACTCGCTAGCGACTGACGGCCAGGCACATGGCTTACTCAACAGCGGCCGCTGTTTCGTTGAGCGCACAAACTCCCTGACGTCTACAACTTGGCTGATTATGGGAGTCAAAAACTTCAAATTCGGAATTATGTACAGTACTATACTTATTTATTTACAATACATTTCTGTGTTCGGATGGTTGACTTTTCGGATAACTGACGTTCGGATAATCAACGCTCTACTGTATTTATAATTAGATAGATCGTTTGAATTTGGATATTTCCTGATACATTCAATGGGTTGTTCGTTATTCTTTATAAACAAACAAAAAATCATTTTTGTGATATTCTAAAACAAATCAATGGGAATTAATTTTTAAAACACGGAAGGGATACTGAAGCAGCACTGACAACACTGATACCGACGGGGTTGTGGAAACCCCTCTATTCAAATCCGTAGAAGAATATTGTTTTTCACTGATGGAAACACGGATCCAACACAGCACTGACACATCACGGACCGGTGTAAATAGACCTTAAAACGGTCTTTACGGTTTGGTGCATAGTCCCATTGCTTTACTGTTGATGTGCAATTGGGTTTTCTCTCTTTAGTATTAAGTTCACTTTCAAATTATTACTGTTAACAAAATATGTTTACGTTCACATTAGTCAATGGCATTTACTTTCTGTAACATATGTGATCATTGTAACTTCAATGAACAAATTGTCTTAACTCTTGCAAAAACCCATTGTTTAAACGCGTATTACGGCTAAAGTCGCAAAAATAAATTTTTCCCTCTGGTTAGATAGTTCACTAAAGTTCCGGTAGAATGCAGAGGCATGTCCGCTGTCTATTTACGAAGAGAAATATGTTTTGTTTAATGTTATACGCCTCAAGGCAGTGGAGGGGGGCGTTATTATGTCTGGAAATGCCCGGCGGCGCGCGCATTCTATAGCTTCTACAGTGCGTATAACGGCTAAACTCGCAGTCACACTAGTCTGATGTGACATACTAATAATTATAAAATAATGTTTCTTTTTGTTTTTTTTTTGTTTTTTTAACATTAACTTGTATTTTTTATATATTATTTCATAATATTAGGCCTACTGCTAGAATTTAAAAATAATCAAAAACTAAAATTTGTGTTTTTTAGAAAACAAGTTTTTTTACTATTATTTTGTTTTACGTAATCAAAATTTTAAATGCAACCAAATAGCAATGATGATATTTTTTAAATTACCCTTTCACATACAAAACAAAAATTAACTTTGAAGAAAAAACTAAAATTTTTTAAAGTTATTTCAGCGTTTTTGTGAAATAAGGTAAATTTTATTCAGCGTGCGAAGGGTTAAAATTAATTACTTTGTTAATTTAAAGAAAAATTTTATGAAATTTCATCATAGATTTTCATCCCCTTTTTTTAATAATTTATTTTTAGATCCTTATTTCAACTTTGAGTAATTGTAAAAACAGTGTATTTCAATTCTTGCACCGATTATAACATTTTCCCAGTTACCAACTTTTAGATTTAAAAAAAACGGTACAAAGGCGTTGAGTTTGTGCGTTAAGTATTTATGGAACTTAAATCGTATTACATAATAAAATGTTATTGCTCATCTGATGTTAATACCAGGTGTTTCAAAATGAATATCACGATTTTAAGGCTTTGTAGTATATATTACATTTATAAATCATACATCAACTGAAATAGCAACTCAAACAGTTTTCTGTACAAGAGTTCCATGTAAGCACCATTTGTCACACATCGAGTCGATAGTCGAGTTCGTCCTAAACCTTGCTTGTTCAGAGTGTCAACAACTACTTCAATCCTGTTTTGTTAAGTCGGGTAGGTCATCTAGCAAGGAGGCACATACGCAAGATCCTTTATGAACCATCAAAGGTAAAAAACGCATGGCGTCAGATCGGGTGAAAGTGGATGCCTTGCGAAACAAGCTCTAGCTGTCATCCGGCCTCTTGTGACCAATCCAGCAGACGGCTACAACGTCATTTAGCCAACTGCGTACTAAGCTATACCAGTGAGGAGATGCACCATCTTGCTGCCAAATAAAGTTCTGTGGTTCAGCTTCTTCCTATTGAGCGTAGCTGTAGCGCATCAAGATAAGCTATACCAGTGAGGAGATGCACCATCTTGCTGCCAAATAAAGTTCTGTGGTTCAGCTTCTTCCTATTGAGCGTAGCTGTAGCGCATCAAGATAAGAAACACCAGTTAGAGTTGCTTCAGCAAGAAAGAAAACCCCATAAAATTTCCACCAGGATATGGTCTTGTTGTAACTTACAGATTTTTTTACCCCCAAATGGCCATGTTATGAGTGTTCACATGTCCACTTAGTTAAATGTCAATTCATCACTGAAGATAAAACGATCCAGAAAATCTTTATCGTCATGCAGCAACCTATCGTTTGAAAAGTTGATACGTAGTCTGTATGCTTTAGAACTTGTAACAACCGCAAACGATGAGGATGCAGTTTTTTTTAATAGAATAAAACTTTAACACAGAATCTCACAACTAATACGTTTATTAACTCAAACGTGTTTCAACAAAAGAGTCACCATTTTCACTGATGCACGAGCTAAATCGCTATGATTTGTTATAGTTACAGTTTGATTATTGTTGCTATCAAGTATATCTTCTCACAAGTCAAGCTCATTTATTTATAAGGGCACAGCTGTAAGCGTCTCCATAAAACTCTCCTCACAGATGTCACTGGATTGCTGATTCAAAACTAGCCTTCCGAACTGACTTCTTGGGGCTACGCGTGAAAGACTCTCTCACTCATTCTTTAATCACTCTTGGTCATCCCGTACTCTTCCCTTTGCAAAGACAGCCGGTGTCTTCAAAGTGATGATACCATTATCACTTGGAGAATTACATTTGAACTTAATACGCAACGCTTTGTTGCACTGTAGCTACAGATTCAGCCCTTGTAAACTGTAAAACACAAAAAGGTTTCTGTTCACTCGTCGCCATCTTTGCTACTAGCGCTTCTAACAGAAGACAGAGGAAACAGTGCATGCACATAGGTGTATAAAAAAACTGAGTTGCTCTTTCATTTGATGTATTATTAATTGAAATGAAATGAAATATGCTTTATTTTGCAACAAAAAATATAGTAACACAATATTCTGTACATTTGCATTGCAAAAGCATAGCTATGTATTATTGATTATTGTAAGTTAAATGTAATAAATACTGCAAAGCCTTAAATTAATGATATTCATTATGAAACGCCCCAATTGGAGTGTTAGACATACAATTGGAGTGGGTATGTTAAAATTATAGGTACAAATACAAATGACATGTGTTCTACTTACATCTTGCATCTCGCAAAGGTCCAAAGGATCACGTTCATTTAATGTAGACTCAGACCTACGTAAAAACAAAATTTTGATTTAATCACACTCCAATGAATTGTCATTTAAAAATTCATGTACTACATAATATTCTCCAGTGTCGGTTGGTGAATCATTAGCTTGGGGGAAATTTGGTTAGCAGCAAACATAAAAGTTGCAATTTAATTGTTTTAAGAAATCACTGAAAAGCTCGTAATGGGAAAGAATCGGGTTAAAGATTTGATGATAAGATTTTAGTATTTAAATTAATTATACATAAAGAATTGAGAACAATGTTATCTTACATATTAGTACAATTTATTTGTTAGCAGGAGGTAAACAAAGAGCAAGGAATTCACGTGCAGTTTACGAAGCCTAGTTTGAATAGTAATTTAGGAATATGCTTTGCCCAAAAATTAAATATTATTAGGCCTATAACAAAGTGTAGAGAATAAATCAAAGAATTGAACTGTATACTTGTAAATTATTGATTCATAAAAGAATTTGACTTAGATTTACTTGAATCACAAAATGAGATCAAATAAATGAAACCTCTCGCACACAATTACAAAGTACAGCGCAATTTATTTAAAAAAGGCGGCCAAAATACCGCCCACCCGATCACTTGAAAGTTAATTGAAATTGGAACCTGATATAATTAAATACTTGTGTGAATTATATCGTTTGTTCTCGCCAGCACGAATATCCATTACTTTAGTTCAACTGAGCTTATAGCTGACGAAGTATGTATACATTAGAACAATATAAAAAGGTTTTTAATGAATGGTTTGATTAATTTTGTTTCATGAATATAGTTTTGAAACTATTTTTTCCTTTACATGATAATAATAAAGTAAATTTATCAGTAATGGTGGACAGACACTTCTTCATCGTAAGTATTAATTATATTAAATTTTATATCCATGTGCACCAATGTTAACAATGCAAAAAATAAATCATCAAAAACCATTAATGGGTTAATTACTAATCAGTTTAAACATTTCAATGTCTATGAATATTCCTCAATTACTGTTACTTCAAATTTTGAAAAATTATTTTGTTTTTTACTGGACTTATGACATTGGACATTAAAATAGAGTCTATGACAAAGCATTACTATGTAAAATAGTATAACTTTTGTGTTCCTTTAGTTAACTTACCAATCATAATTAATTTCTTGTTTTTCTTCTATAAATTGCTTGTTGTCGTCTAGTTGAATATCATTTGAACTGTCAGATGTCAAATAAGGTTCTTCTTTAATTATCACACTTTCCACATTTACTTCACTTGTACAAGTCTGGTCTTCTATCAGCTCAATAGGCACTTCTTCTTTTATTTCAATTTCAAAGAAATCCGGCTTCGCATCTAATTGTTTTCCCTGACTTTCCATTGCTTTAAAACTGAAACAAAATTAGGCACATTAGTGAATTTTTTAAACGAAAAAAAATATTCTTCCATTTTCTTATTAAATTTTCTTAGGTTATTGGAAAATCCACTCCTTTTTATGTCTCCCTATTCTGCCATAGTCATATTATACATTTAAAATAATATTTGAAAACAATAAAAACATGTTTTCTTTCTAATCAGTTAAATTGACCAGTATTAAAACATAAAACGCCATGTAAAAAATATTCAAAAATCACAAATTATATTTTATACTTTAACATTGTTAGTGCTAAATTAACCCTTTGAGGGTTGGCTTATTTTACGCAAAAAGAGTAATCACGTCATGCGATGGTCCTGGTTGCCATGGGAACGAGTTTCTATTACGACTCAAACAGTTGGTTATTTCACCACTAGAGTGTAGATATGTACTGTAAAAGTTTCTTTGTAAAAATAGTTGCTACTTTATTGTGCTAGAATGAGCGGGCATGACATTGTGTACACGAAACTGCCACGTTGCTTTGTTTGCAAATTTCTTCTGTCCAGCGGGTTTCTCACTTTGTTTGTGAGCTGCTTGTGTTTTATAACTGAATTTTTCGAAGTATTTATTCCTAATTGTTCCTAGTTTGGGGGAAAAAATCCTGTCATATAATGCGATTACTTTTACAAAACCCAAATTCGATTTTTCAATCATTTAAAGCAATAAATGTGTTAAAAATCATTTTAAAGTTGTAACTGTGTTAAAAATGGATATAGTAAACAATATTTAATAATTATGATTTAAACAAATTCTTACTCTGGAAGCATGTCAACATGTGAGATCTTCCACTCCTATATGAAACAAATGAAATCATGTCATATGACGTGATTACTCCTCAAAGGGTTAAACAAATTCTACGGCTAAGTTATAACAATATTAAAAATGTAAGAAAACAAATGCAACAAATATTTATGATTAAGTTACAAAAATAAACAATCTACAGAACTACAACTACATAACAAAATTTTCATCATCTTACAA
>JAGFPH010000641.1:89278-102289 GCA_018207615.1 Philaenus spumarius
AAATAATAACTTTTTAAAACTATAAGGCAGAACTAATCTCTTAATTTATTATAATTTATTTTAATATTTTATTACTCAATTGAATTTAATTTATACTTTTATGAAAATTTGAATTTACGATTTAATGAATTTACTTCTTTAATTAATTACAAATATTTCTTAATTAAACATCCTAAGTAACCCAGTATTTAAAATAAATTTATTTGAATTTACTTCAGGCAATTTAATAGGGACTAACGTATTTTACGCTTCTACCGACCTTTTCACACTTGTCCAGGCGTCGCGACATTTGTGGATAAATCCGCGAACGCTGTCCAGTGATGACAAGCTACAGATGTTCTGCGTGCTGATAGAGTTGTCTTGTGGGTGAAGGTGGAGTCCTGTAGGGTTGTCTGGATGTATGATGGATGTCTTCTTAAAGATGGATATGGTGATGCCGTGTCTGCAATCCCGGTTCGTCTATTCCCTCGTTGCTACAGTTGCATGTCCTAGTGGTCGCCTGGTGGTGTCCTGGAGTCCTGTCTGGAAGCTATACGAATCACTCCATGTATCAGCTGTCCTGTAGGCTATGTGTTTCCTCCAGAAAATCCCAAGTTAGGCCAACTTGTATAGACTAAGTTGCCACTGAAGTTCTTGTAGAGTTAATGCGGTGTCTATTGCTGCATCCCAGATGATAACCGCAATGACGTATCTTCTTACTTGTTATAAAAATTTAAAGTTTAACGAAGAAAATACTCAGCTTCTAGCACGCTAAAGTATTTTATAAAAAACAAGTATCTGCTCTCGATGCGTCAACTTACATCGTAAAAGTAAAAGGCCTCTCGAGTTTCCCCGAGCAATCGTTTATATAAGGTTTTTCGGCCCTATTTCATTGCCAACCTAAGCTCTCTACCACTGTATTTCCATAATGCTTTAAAATCCATTTTTTTCGCCAATTTCAAACTTCTAGTCTACGTAACTTTTCATCCTGAATTTTATTATAATTTTTTAATAATTTTGTAACTTGATTTAGCCTTTGTTTTAATTAAATTTCTATTGTTTCTTTGAGTACGCCCATTTTCGTAAACTGGTAACCCTGTTCTCCTTCCATCGGTCTCGTCTTTGGACCGCCCCTCTACTGTCTTGCGTTCTTATCTGGCTTCCCTCAGTTTTGTGCTATGGAAATTCTTTTTCTACGTAACTCTTCCAGGGTTTTTCCGATTTTCCTGAAACTGACATCATTTTCCTTAGCTCGTTGTTACCTTTCCACACGAACTCGAGTGACGTTCGTACGACTCTTGGTTCGCGTACACGACCCGCGCGCGTTTTTCCGCGGCGATTTTTCCCGGAAAAGTCTTAAATTCACACTTCTTTTGGTTTTTCTTTTTCCACTTTTCTTGTCCATTGGTTTCCATTCACTAGCCGGATTTTCATCTCATTTCTGCTTCTGGTCGTCTTGCTGTGAGGTTAGGGACTTCAACGATTTTTCACAAACTGGGGTTTTACTTTACTCCCGAAACATATTTCAAATACTGGATTATTTTTACATAACTACTTCATTTGCATACTATTTACTATTTTGAATTGTTAAAAGTTTGAGTTTAAATTTTTAATTAGCTGTCAAGGTGCAAATTCTATCACCTTTTTCCTTTTATAAATTTTCTAGTTTTTCTTTTACCTTATAAATTACATTTATCAATACTAAAACTTGTTTTAGTCAGAATTTAAAAAACTTTTTTTTTAACCTACTTTTTTATCCTTTAAACTTTATGAATTACCATTAACTTTTTTATATGACAAAATTTTGCTAAAACTTATTTCACCTTTATTTTATGCCTTTTTAAGAAAAGCCTAAAAAACCTTTTCTTTTTTAACCTTTTGCACTCTATTTATTTGACACTTGGCTGCTCCACCAGCTCCAATTAAAATATGACTGTTTGCAGAATTATTTTTGTAAATTCGCAAAAAAATTCCTATAAATAGTAAACATAAGTTATTATATATCATTTTGTTCGTAATAAAACAGAGAATAAGGAAAAAATTGTTGAAAGATTAAATAAAAAATGTTTCATTGAGTAGGCCTATTTTGAATATAATCGGTCAAAAAAATCAATCGATTATTTTGTTTTGTAATGAAATTAAAAATAAGAATAATAGAGTTTAGAGCTTTTAAAATACTTTATTACACTAAATGTGACCATAATAAATAATTTAAAAAATATTCTTGAGGTTTAACAACATTTTTTTATTGAGTAGGCCTATTTTGAATATATTAGGTCAAACAAATAAAAAAAATATGTTTTTTTTATGAATTTAAAAGTAGTAATAAAAATGTAAGAGCTTTAAAAATAGTTTTTACAGTAAATATGTCTGTTTAAGTATGTCAATTGTATTTATATTTATTCAAAAATTTATTTTAACAATACAATTTTTGCGAAATAATGGTACATAACCACGTTAACGTATAGTTTAAACAGTTGCCATTTCTCAACATAAAATAAAACAAAAACGAGATCTTTACATTATTTACATTAACAAAATTTACACAAAACTGCAAAATAATAACGTACAGTAAAAATAAATACCACTTGAAAAAGCGTAAACAAATGTTACAAGAAGCAAGATAAAAGCCGATGTTATTTTGTATTTCTTGATCATGGCTCTCAAACAGCTGCTCAACTTCAGAGAGATATAAAATATATTCAACAGCCAATATATAATCTGTCACTGGTTTCTAAACTGTTTTAACAACATTGAAGTCTCATAAGACCGAAAACCACAGATTCTACACTTGTTTAGAACATAGAAATCATATTAAAACGTGTGTCGGAATGGGTCCGACAGTGGAGCGCAACGGTAAAGTAGCGATGTCGGACTGAGTTCGCCTATGGAGCGCAAAAGGTTAAATTAGAGGAATTTTGAAAATTTTCTCATTCTTTGAAAGCTCGTATCTTACGTAACTTTATGACTTTTTAACATCTAATCTTGCAGTAAATACATCCGCGGTTAGCGTAATGCATTTCCTGAAGATTTTTATTTTTTATTCAAATCTTGGATTTTGGCTTCCCGTAGGAATCTTTTAGGTAATTTTTATAAGTTCCCAATCCTTTTCAGACAGGCAGGGTCCAAAAGTTTAATTCTACCCGATAACAGACCGCCCGCGTATACATGCTGATCTCGTGACCTACATTTGGCTTCAACTCACTGCAAGTCCATATTATTCAAACTTACAAAATTAATTGCAAATTTAAACTCAAGACCTACAACGAGTTTTGTCCGTTGTAGGGTATTTAATTTTTTTTTCTTTTTCAAATCTTTTGGAGGGGCGGCGTCCGAGAGCCCTTATGGGCAAGCCGCCACTGCTGTGACACAAGATTTTTATATATATAAAAACAAACAAAATAGCCTGAAGTTCTAACTTACAGTCTCTTGTCTCAGTATGTTTCTAGTAGGTATAGCCTATAAGTAAAACATAGGCTATATAAGTTTGTAACATTTCTTAGTTTACAAAAAATGTTTTTAATTTCTAAACATGTATTTATATTATATAGGTAACACTTGTTATTTCCATTCTATTTCCAACAAATCTGGCAACCTTGTTAGATGAGTTAGCTCTTGTATAGTAAAAATGTCTGCAGATTGTGTTTGGTAAATCCCATAAGCGACTTTTATTTAGGAAATGGGATGAAAACCGAAGTGACGTTAACAGCGAACGTCATAGTCATTGTCATAGTTGCAATTTATACAAATTATCTGAAAACAAAACAAGAACTATATTTCACAAAACACTTCGATTAGAGAATCTGAAACTAACGAACGATACATGAAATGAAAGAGCACAAGGTAAACGGCACAATGTCACACCATATTAGGATGGAGGAAAACGTGGTGAAAGTTTCTACCTAAGGATGGGTGTAATATAACGCAATGGTATTATTGTAATCATTGTACAACAGCATGGTTTCACGTTTGGCGAAAATTTACTATCAGTCCCTCGGCTGATATTTTTGCATACGACAAAATTGTTTTACATTCTAATGTTAAATTTATGTTTAATACAGGTAAAAATACTACTGAACTTCAGGCTATTTTTTTTTATTCTTGCATTTCTGTTGGCATAGGGACGAAGTTAGTAAATTCGAGTCTAATGTTTTCAAACAGGGATAACGTTTATACCCCGCGCGCGATAACTTTTCACTTGGAACTTGCACAGTTTGGCAACGCTGCGGGTCGGCTCGCTACCCCATCCCACTTATCAAATGTATCTGGTTGGACGATGACTCACAACTAGGCTCCTAGTAAAATTACACTTTTTCTTCAAAACTTAATGAAAAGTTCATTATGACTATGCATCTTAAAGATAATTTTCTAACAAGAAATAATATATAAAAATGTTTGTAATCAGACAACTAATAGTATTGGAAAAAGGGTAAACTAAATATATTGTGATCGTTTTGCGGAAAAATTAACATTTAAATATAAAACAAATACTATTAACAAAATAATAAATTCAAAATAATATAAACTTTCAAAAATGTCGTTTTTAACCTGCTGACATTAAATATCTTATTGTAAAAAGTACAATACAAAGTACTTTTTTTTAATACAAAATGGCGGATTACGGCTAAACTAAGCCAAAATCGAAAAATGTTATAGGCTACTACATTTTCGACTTACTTTTGCATGTAAAATCTGAATCTGCATAGCCCGCTACAAAATTAACTAAAAACTTTGTTAAATTTAAAAATATATATGATTTTAGGCTAATTTTGTTTGTTGTAGACAATTACCAAGAAATTATGTTTTTGTCGATAACTCGGTTATCCTTTGACCTACTGAAACTACAAAAAAAACTACTGTCTGTCGTTAAAAAATAAAAATATTTTGTCTCTTGTAATTTTTTTGTAAAGATAACGGTTTTTAAGATATTCCACGTTAAAAATTTGTAACGGCCGCCATTTTGAAAATTATAAAAATAAATTCTTTGTGTTTGGTATACTAATTGTTAATTGTAACATATAAAATGCTTATTCTAAATTTGAACTTTATATCTTATCTATTTCCAGAGTTACAGTGAACTTTTGTAAAAAAACAAAATGGCGAATTACGGCTAAACTAAGCCGAAATCGAAAAAATGTTATACAGTACTACATTTTTGACTTATTTTTGCATGTAGAATCTGAATCTGCATAGCCCGCTATGCTTTACTGAATCACCCTGTACATCTATAAACAATACTTATAATTGTCCAATTTTAATACATTTTAGATATTTATTATCAGCAAAGTATGACCAAACATGTTATGATAAGAAATATTAAAAATGTATCAGAAGAAAAAAATAATAATTTGCAATTTCGAAAGAGCCTTCTCAGGAAGTGCACCTGTGAGTCAGCGCGATAAGACACATCCGCTCGTCTCAACAGTGCGACGTTGCCGATACCATTTTCACAGTAAACTCCAAAAATCCCAAGTGCAAAGTTATAGCGCGTGTAGTATAAGCTAAAACGTTTTCAGTTTTCATGAAATCCTGAAAACCGTTGTCGTTGTCAACTTGTAGTGGTGGTGTTTAGCGTGCTCATATTATTATTGGTAGTTATTGTATATATTTCATGTAGCTTATTTAGTAAAATTTTGTCAACAACAAAAATAACATTGTTAAATACTGCTAAATATCATTTTTAATTTTATTTATTAAATTTATTTTAAATCAGTTATTTATGCAATTTTTGTGTTTATTTTGTGTTATTTTAATCATAATGTAAATATCTTATTAGTAAACTTTAGCCAACAACAAAAATAACATTGTATACGGTATAATATTAGCTTAGGCTACTGCTAAATAGCTTTTTTTAATTTTCTTTCTAAAATTTATTTTATATTAGTTAATTGTGCAATTTTTGTCTTTATTTTTTGTTATTTTAATCATAATGTAAATATTTAATTTAGTAAACTTTTGTCAACAATAAAAATAACACTGTCACATACAGTTTTTAATTTTATTTCTCACAATGTGCATAAGTTTCAATAACCCATAACATAATGTGGTTTTAGCAGTAAGATTTTAATCAATGTAGCAAAACAATGTTCTAAATGTGCATTATTGAATTATTGGTGCAACGCTACTGTCACAAGGCAACCGTTTCACATCTGAAACCATCTATACTAATATTATAAAGAGGTAAAGTTTGTTTGTTTGTTTATTTGTTTTTTGTTTGTTTGTATGTAGGGGGTAATCTCTGGCACTACTGAACCGATTGAAAAAATAGTTTTACTAATAAAAAGCTACACTAACCCTGAGTAACATAGGCTATAATTAATTTTGATAAAAACATTTTTTTATTTCAATATTTGTAAATTTAGTCGAAAAAATTCTTAGGTTAGGCATAGAATGATAAACCAACACATTTATTTACATTTATTACCATAGCAACCAATTGAATAAAATCACAGATAGGCCTAATATAGCTGCTGTTTGCTCCAATATTTCCATTAACAGCTGATTTCAAAATTTGAAGCAATTATTATTTTTGTATTTCTAGCTTTTAGGTTAGGGTTTTAAAGTGTAGACCTTTTAACCATTTCTATACTAATATTATAAAGAGGTAAAGTTTGTTTGTTTGTTTATTTGTTTTTTTGTTTGTTTGTTTGTATGTAGGGGGTAATCTCTGGCACTACTGAACCGATTGAAAAAATAGTTTTACTAATAAAAAGCTAGGTACCGGTACACTAACCCTGAGTAACATAGGCTATAATTAATTTTGATAAAAACATTTTTTTATTTCAATATTTGTAAATTTAGTCGAACAAAATTCTTAGGTTAGGCATAGAATGATAAACCGACACATCTATTTACATTTATTACCATAGTAACCAATTGAATAAAATAACAGATAATATAGCTGCTGTTTGCTCCAATATTTCCATTAACAGCTGATTTCAAAATTTGAAGCAATTATTATTTTTGTATTTCTAGCTTTTAGGTTAGGGTTTTAAAGTGTAGACCTTTTAACCATTATTATAACTGCTGTTATAAAATATAAGAAATAATTTGATTTCAACATTTAACATTATTTACCATCTTAGTTTTGAGGTTATTATTAATCTTACACATTTATTATAAATAAAACATAACATATGTTTTTAGAAGGTTCCGTTGGGGGTTGGCGTGCGGAGCACGCAGGGGTCTCCCCTAGTAATTCTAGTAAACAATAATTTCAGAAGCGTTGTTGGGGATGGGTGTTTTGCAAAGGTACAACGACATTACGACAACGCTTTCACTTCGCAAACGATTGCAAACGTTCAAACTAAATTAGTAACATCAAAATAAATAACCTATGTAACAAGAGAAAATACAAAATTATTGGCAGTGCTTACAATAAAATATTTCCTGAAAAATCTAACTTATTGCAAAGTTTTCTTTGTCTACAGCAACATAGGCTTAATGATTGAAGCTTATTATAATAACCGATCATAGCCAAAATAAAATTTTAAACACTTTAGAAACTACAATGAACAACTAGACTGCATTATAACTGAAGTATTATGATATAATAATTACCTTTGATTTCGAGGTTTAAAGTTAATACAGACTAGACTACACTTAACTCTGCTCTGACGTCTGACGTCTAACGATAACGAAACGAAATAACGATGTTACGGTATTAGTAAATATCGATATTTTTGTTTCGATATTTCCGATATTATATCGATATTAGAGATTCGATACTATCTTAATATTGGAAGAATAATGTCAATATCGGATTTCGATTTTTTTTTTTAATACTGTAGCAATTAGGCCTACGTTATTTTGTACAACAGAACTGCAACTCCTAAAAATAAAAATACAAGGCACTTACTTAACCTAACAATCACAGAATGTTTTTTAGTGTAATCTAAACGTATCTGTGTCTGTATAATATATCGTATATATAAACCTACCTTAATATGATCTTAAAACACGCTTGGTCACAGAGTAACTTATCGTCCTGAACATAGACTTTCCTCCCGCTGGTATTTGAATTTGACGTGCACTTTCTAGCCCAGTCAGTATAGGTTAAAACTACCAGTAATTTGCAATATGGCTGATTTTTTTTTTATCAGTACCTTAAAGTATGTACATTAACATAAAAAAAGTTTACCAGTCTATCGATTTCCCAAAGTCGAAAAATAAAATCGATTATCATTTTTTTCCGATTATCCTTAATATTTCGAGCTGCGATGAAGATAAATAAAAATATAAAATACCACCGTGTAGGGGAGGTATTTCTCAATAAAAAAGGTCATATGTATTTATTTCCTCCGAGCAATGGTTTGTCGGGAAAAAATTCGATAATGCAGGTATGTATTTTGCAGCAGGGAAAATCACTAAAAGGGGACATCTTATTCATATACGAAGCGTTGGGTCATTCTAAATTGGCCGAATTTTAATATATCGAATTGAAACTTGACATAGGAGTAAAAATATATTTTTTAAACATTTATGCTGAGTCTCAGATTGTTATCTTGAAAATGACCCGATCTAGAGCCACTTGACTCATCAATGGGTTTCTCGATTTTAGGAGTACCGGACCCACGAACTAATTTTAGTCGGCTCCAGTTTAAAAAATTTTCAAAATATCAACCTGAAAGTTTTTTTACAAGTTAAATATATATATTCAAACAAGTTCAAGGAGTATAAACCTTTTTCATTATTTACTTTTAAAAGCACAAGTAAATTAAAAAAGTATAATTTTAGACCTTTTTAGATTTTTCATCAAAACGCTTGAGTTGATCAGCTGCAGATTAGTCATTTTTGAAAATATAGTTTTTAAAATAGGTATAGCAAAAAACAATTAACTGTATTAATTGTAACTTCTGTACCAATTTTTAAATCGATATGTTCAAAAATGTCGAAAATGAAGTCGTTGAATCCAAAAGTGTTATAGTTAAAACGAGATAGGTAAAACAGAAGACTATTTTCAAGCGCCTCGTTTTTAAAAATAACAAGAAAAATCGTTCATAATTACTAAGAATATTTATACTGGTGTACTCAACTTGTAAAACAAATTTGGTGTTGATATTCCAAAAATTGACGAAACTGGAATAGATTGAAATTAGTTCGTGGGTCCGGTACTCCTAAAATCGATAATCGAAATCGACTCCTAGATCGGGTCATTTTCAAGACAACAAGCTGAGACTCATAAATGTTTAAAATATATAATTTAACTCCTAAGTCAAGTTTCAATTCGATATATTAAAATTTGGCCAATTTAGAATGAGCCAACGCTTTATATATGAATAAGATGTCCCCTTTTAATGATTTCCCCTGCTGCAAAATACATACCTGCATTTTCGAATGTTTTCCAGACAATCCATTGCTCGAACGAAATAAATACATATGACCTTTTTTGTTGACAAATACCTCCCCTACACGGTGGTATTTTTTATTTTTTTCTACCTTCATCCCAGCTCGAAATATTAAGGATAATAGAAGAAAAAAATGATAATCGATTTTTTTTAAATCGATAGACTGGTAAACTTTTTTTATGTTAATCTACATACTTGAATGTACTTATAAAAAAAATAAGCCGTATTGTAAATTACTGGAACTTTTGGTCTAAAATTACCTCTACCAACTGGCCTATTCAGAATAAAGTAAAACATAACCTCTTGTCACATGTAATTGATGTAATGACGTAAGTAAACAAAACTGTATTGTTTGGAGTTTTCTTTTTTCCTAATTTCCATAATACGGTATTTGATTCCCGTGAAAATGTAAGGTTTTAGAGTTAGCTTGACGTGTAGTTTCAGAATACAAGCAAAATATATCATAACCTCCGGTCATATGTAAATAAACAATTATTGCCATATTAATTTTACACGTTCCAAATGTAATATCGATATTTTGATTCGATAATATCAAGATATCGATATTAGAGCTTGATATCGATATCAATATCGAATATCGGAAACTTCCCGATATCGCAACAACCCTGCTAACCGGTCTAACGAGTGTTTTTCGCTCAGTTTCTTGCAGAGATAATAATACCAAGAGCAAGAAATTGGTATTATTATCTCTGGTTTCTTGTAACTTGTGAGCACTTGTGACGGAACCAAATCCCAAATCGGTCTTTTTCCGGTTGTCAGTTGGTTTTGTTGCGCAATGCGCATGCCAAAACTCTTAAGACGCTTCCAGAAACTCTCAACAGTCTAAAGCCTAAACGCATCGGCCAATGACGTTGCTTCTTTCAGCTGGCAATGTTCAGTCATTGGCTAGAAAGAAAGCACATAAATGCATCTTTGGTGTTTTTCAGCACCGCACGCAAACCCCGTAGGAACCTTCTATACACATAATCATGTGGTTTTCTTTATAATAATGGTGTTGGATTAATAATAACCACAAAGCTAAAATGGCAAATAATGTTAAATGTCAAATCAAATTATTTCGTATATTTTATAACAGCAGTTATAATAAAGGTTAAAAGAAACAGCAAGGATCAGATCTACACTTTAAACCTAACCTAAAAGTAAAACTAAGTTTCTACCCGTATAAAACTAAGTTTCTACCCGTATCATTAAGGGAAAATACAGATTTCAAAAATAATAGCTTAAAACTGCACACATGTGGTGATTACATTAATAATACATGTTTATGTGGATACATAGAAAGGGTCGAGTCCTATAAATATTTAGGGGTATTATTCGATAAGAGAATGAAATGGACTGAACAAATTATGTTTTTAAAAGAAAAAATTAGAAAATTAATTTATGTTTTCAGGCAACTTAGTGACATTCTAAATTTCCATGAATTAAAACTCGCGTACTACGCGTATTGCCAGTCTTTACTTATGGGGGGGATAATAGCTTGGGGCGGGGCTTTCGGTTCGATTCTTGAGCCACTTAATGTAATTCAAAAAGCAATATTAAAAACGGCTTTAAAAAAGAGCCGAAGTTTTTCCTCAAACGCTGTCTTTGATACTTTTAAAGTGCTGAGTGTAAGGCAATTGTTTGTAAGAACCCTGGCCATTTATATATTTCAAAATTATAATAACATTTTCGATAAAGTTGATCACGAACATTTAACGCGTTCTTCAAATTTCTTTAGGATAAGGTCTAATAAGCTAATAAAAACGTTTTCTGTCACTAACTCTCATTACATAGCACAAGTTTTGTATAAAAATCTTCCGGGCAAGCTACGTCTGTTTAAAAATTATAAGTTATTTAATTTTAAAAGGCTTATTAATGGATGGCTGTTTGAATTGGGAAGGGATGCTGCCGAGCAGGTTATCTTATCTACTTACAGATAGATATGAATCATATCGTTCCCTCATTGTCTGATATGTACCGACTGAACTACTGGTCTAAGGTCCAACTTGTATTACGCTTCAATATAAATGATAACATCTTGTTTATGTTAGTTTTGCAGGGACAAATTTATTTGGAAACCTAATAATAGGTAGTAGTTTAGTTTCGTTAGTAGATTGTCTCAGCTCGACATGATAATGTTTAATGGAATCCTGTTATTTTTATTTACTCTTGTCTCTTATTCTCATTGTGTGCATAGCGACTCGTGCTCACTCACAGGCTTAGGCCCATGTGGGCATTTTTTGTTCCTTCATAATATATATATATGTAATTTATGTTCTATTTGATTATTTGAGGAAATAAATTGAAATTGAATTGAATTGAAGAAATATAAATAATTGCTTTAACCCTAGAACCGGCAATGTTAAGGAAAATGGATTTTTTGGCGTTTGCAAGCATTTTTTTCAAAAATTAGCCAAAAATAGTAAATAAACCCCAATACAAAAGTTTTCCATAGCTTTTTTGTAGAGAAAGGTTCAAAGAATGTATATATGCCAGCAAAATAAACGCTACCAGGAACTGGCACATACTTTCTCACAAACATATTTAAATTATTAAACAGATTCACTGTGACTTGTATGGTGGGGTAGGAGAGGTGATTTTTATTAAAGTAAAAGATTAACTAATAAATATTATTATTATTATCTAGAGAGAAAACAATTTGGTCGATTTCGAACTAATTTGCACCACACACGTCAATTAGACCTGTATTTTTTTTTTTTGTTTAACGTCCTTCTGTTTTGCACTTAAGGCTAATGAAGACGGGACCTACAGTTTTACGTGGAATCCGAACCACGACTGTAGCCTATAGATGCATGAAAAATATTTTGAAAAACAACCCCCTTTATGGCCAAAAAACCCCAAAAATCAGTTATTATTATTATTATTAGATAAACGAGAATTTTTAGAAAGATCCGTTTTTCTTGCATATGGTAGATTAAAGGCTACAAAAAAGCCAAATTGCATCAAAATCGTTAAAGCCGTTTTTTTTTTATAAAAAAATAATAACTGATTTTTTGGGGGGTTTTTTGCCAAAAAGGTGGTTGTTTTTCAAAATTTTTCAAAACCGTTTTTCGGGCATCTGTACAGGCCTACTTGACATGTCTGGTGAAAATTTGTTTGAAGTCGATCGAATAGTTTTCGCTCTAGCTTTGTATACATACAGACATACAGAAGACATACAGACAGACATTTTGTACAAACCACTTTTTTGGACTCAGGGGGTCCCAAAACGGATATTTTCACAAAAATTTCAACATCGATTTTTTTTGCGATCACTATACTTTCTCTATACTATAGCATAGTGAGAAAGTAAAATGATAGATGTAAAATTTACACAAAGTTATGTAAGATTTCATAACATTATTCACATTAATTTGTCATATTTTTGTGTTGAACAGTTGTCCCATACATGTGTCTCTCAAGCACAATCATAAATTGAGTATTTAATAAAAAGCCTCTTATTTGACTGTAAATATTACTTGTATAATAGTCAGTAAATAACAGTTGCAATAATTCATAATACAATTAAAAAAATCTGGAAATTGGTTGACCGTGCAGGCCAACCCTAGAACTTCCCGCTTAGTTTGAATTTTAAACGCTTAAAAATGAGTTTATTTTTTGTTAAAATACCAAAAAATGAAAATTTGTGAATTTTTAAACAACGATAACTTTTGAATGCGTCGTT
>JAGFPH010000641.1:102299-113790 GCA_018207615.1 Philaenus spumarius
TCTACGCAGTTTTTAAAGCACAAAAAGAAAATGTACAGGTTTATATTGATTGGATGAGAAATCTGGAAGATATGTTAAAAAAATACCAAAAAATACCAAAAACCGAAAATTTGTGAATTTTTAAACAACGATAACTTTTGAATGCGTCGTCCGATTTTCATTTTCAAAAAAGCAGTCGACGCAGTTTTTTAAGCACAAAAAATGTATACATGGTTTTATTCAGATTTGTTCGCACGCTTTAAAGTTATTTTAAAAAAACATAAAAATTTCAAAAAAAAATTAGGTTATTTTTTTTAATTTCTTCGGATTGGCTCGATGGATTAACTCTCAAATCTAATCAGATCTAAGTTTTGATACACCCTTTCGAATGACATGTCGTAGAATTCAATCGGTTGATTCGTTTTTGAGAAACTGTACGACAAAAATTTATTTACACACATACATCCACACACACACACACACACACACACACACACGGTCGGACACCTCGGCGGGAATAGTCAGAATGGCTTCCTTTGACCTCAAAACGTGGAGATTTAATGAAAACTCGACTTTCGAAAATCGGACCGAAATCAATAACTTCCCTTTATTGGTAGCGGGAAGTTAAAAATACATAATGTACTAAAAATTTCAACACTTCTTTGGAAAATAAATAAATGGTATCAAGTGTGTAGTGGAGAATTGTGTTGTGTATCAAAAATAATAATTATTATAATAAAAAATAAAAACAGCTGGAAAGTTTTGTTAAAGTAATGTGAACCCCAAAACTAGCAACAATGATTTTCAAGATGGAGGGAACTGTAATGTTTTACAAAATATTTAAATGTATGGATGAACAGTTAAATTAAAAGCGTTCCTGCCTTATCGCCATAAAATATAAAATATCAAGAGCCATCAAAAGTGTCACTATATTAAGGAATTTTGAAATAATGTTGAGGTTTCAACACTGAAGGAAGAAATCATGGATCAAAACATTTTTGGACTTTGGTGAGATCTTTCTATGTACCATCAAGATTTGAACTATTTTATGAACTATGCCATTTGTTTATCATAATTATTGAAAGAAACATTTTAATTATTTCAATTGGACTAACTGATTCTAAATTTTGAACTTATAAGATTCAACTAATAATTCTTTGCCTGTTTCTAATGAAACTTAATTAATGATTAAACTAATATTCAAATATGACTTCAAGTTTGTCTGAGTCCCAAGAATTTCACACCTCAGAGATATTACAGTTGCCTGAGGCAAATCAACTAAAACATTTGTATTATTTTAAAAACCAAATTATTGTATGTATTGACATTTTGAACATTTGGATAGCTATGATCACTATTAAATACTTATTTGTTTACTAGCCTATATGAAGTTAAGTTCTTTCATAGTGTCCTTACTATATTTAGGTTATATATAGAAATTAGGCCTAGGCCTACTTACAGTTTTGGGTAATCCCATCACATATTATTGAAATATCTATTTATCTATTAAACTAAATTAAGAAGATAAAAAGATAAAACATAACAGTTATTAGCTCAAAAAATGTACAGTTATGAAAGAAAAAGTTAAACTTTCGGCCTACATAAAAACTAGTAAACATTTTTTGTATTTTTTTTTCAAAATGTACAAACGTTTCTTCATTTAGTTCTAAAAAGCACTGTATAAAAATATTTATCAATTTCAAATTTCTTATTTTGAAAGCACCAGTCTTTATGTTTCTACTACAAGATTGCTAACAAAACTAGGCCTAGTTTGAATAATAATTTAGGAATATATCCTTTGCCCAAAAATTAAATATAATTATAAGAAAGTGTAGAGAATAAAATATCAAAGAATTGAACTTTATACTTGCAAATTATTATTTCATAAAAGTATTTGACTTAGTTTTATTTGAATTACAAAATTAGATGAAACGAATTAAACCTCTCACGGACATGTCAAATACGACGTTCTGTGTGCAAAACCGTTGAAAGGGCCACTTCGGGAGCGTGAGAAAGTCGAGTTTTGAATTTCACATTTGTCAGTATTTCTCATCACTGTACGAACACAACCGTTAGAATAAAATATGGTTTGCTTTACACCAAACGAATGATTGAACTTTGGTCTATAAATAAATATAAACAAGTCTACTCAAATAATTCGAATTGTAAGAGTTATCTCGAATGCAAAAATGTGCTGTTTTATTGGTTAAAATCTGTCTAACTGCAAAGGTTTACAGACAAGTCCATACCTTTTGAACTCTACAAGTGACTTTTGATTGGATGGCAGTTTTAGAAATGCATAAATAAATTACCTTTTTTCGGTACGTCAACTAATCGTTTCTTTGATTTACAGATTACTGCAATTTCGGGCTTCGCGAGTCCATCTTCTGATCATATAAAATATTTTAGTTTTTATTAAAATCGTTTCATATGGAGCTTGTCAATAAAACATACACAGTACATACGTAACAACACATAACACTTTTACACACATTTACGTTCACACGATCACAAAATTAAAATATTTTACATCGGTCGGTACGTACTCCCCAACGAACCAATCGCGACTGGCTATTTATTCTTATCTCGTTATCTAACTTTGATTAAACGGTTCCTATTGTTGCATTTTGATGACGCTGTCGAATAGAGTATTGGAGGAGAATGAGAGTTGTTCATTTAGAATATTATTAGGTTGTTGTTTGAAAGCTTTGTAAGTTTCGAACTCCTCCAAGGCACTCATGTATCGTCCCTTACTACATATTGCTACATATATGTGCAATGTGTCCATATTACTGTCGATGTTTGAGTAACTGTGGCAACTATCGATGTTCAGCATATTTCGATTTCTTGGGTTTTCCCTTTGTTGATGGTAAATTTTCCTTGAAACGTTTTTTGAAAGGGCTCCCCGTTTGGCCGATGTAAAAATTTGGGCAATCGTCCCAAGTCATTTTGTATATTCCGGTTTTTTCGTTTTTGTCTCTTAAGTCTTGGTTAGGGGGTTTTAGTTTAGACTCGAGTTTGTTGCCAGATCTAAATGTGACTTTGATGTTATTTTTCCTCATTTCTTTATTTAACGTATAATTCAATTTATTGCCGAATTCGCATGATATCTACTTTACTTTTTGTTCATTCGTTGATATTGGGGATTTGCTCTTGTGTCTTTTTATAAGTTTGTCAACGATTGAACTTTTAAAACCGTTAGCAACGGCTATGTGTTTGATTATGTTAAGTTCTTGGTTGTATTCTTTTTGCTGCAATGGTACAGTTAAGCGACGGTGTATGAAGCTGTTATAGGCTGCCATTTTTTGTGAATAAGGATGGTGAGAGGATGCGTGTATCGTCTGGTCGGTAGATGTAAGTTTTCTGTATATGCCGAATGATGGTTGTCGCATTTTTTAATAGTTAGTTAGTCCCAGGTAGTTTAGTGTGTTTCCAGTTTCCATTTCCAGTGTGAATTTCACATTAGGGTGTATAAAGTTTAAGTCGTTTTTGAGAAGTTGTAATTGTCTACCTGTGCCGCTGAATAAAATGATGATGTCATCCACATACCTGTAGTAAAATGTTAATCTATTTATATATTGGTTCGGCTCAGAAAATATAATATATGTTTGTTTTCAATGAGAAATATTTTAGATAAGATACTTGACAAGGGGGAGCCCATTGCCAAGACATCGTGTTGATTAAAGTATTCGTTGTTGAAGCTGAAGTAGTTTTGGTGTAAAACTGTGTTAAGAAGATGGAGTTTTAAAAAGTTAAAATTTTGACGAATCCAAATATATCTCTATATAATATATTACTGTCAAAATATCCTGGTCGAGCGGTAGAGAGCTTCAAAGAAATGACAAAGTTGAGTCTTTCCATGCGATTTATTCGCGCGACGTTGGCTTTTCAAAAAACTAATATTTTAATTAAAACTATGATTACCTACATTATGTAAATAACGTTTTAGAACAAAATTGTAAATACAAAAAATAAAGTTTAAATCATTTCCTTTCCAACGGTTTTTGTCTTTTTAAGATTGGAAGATTTTTAGTGGGTGTGGGTGAAATATTCGTTGCAATCATGCGTTACAAATGTGTTGTCACGGCACAATTTTGTAGTCTGCCGATTCTAGGGTTAAAGTTAGAAATCAGCTGTTAATGGAAATATTGGAGAAAACAGCTGTTTTATCTGTTATTTTATTCAATTGGTTGCTATGGTAATAAATGTAAATACATGTGTTTGTTCATCAGTCTAAACAATCTAGGCCTAACCTAAGATTTTTTCCGACTAAATTTACAATTATTGAAATAAAAAATGTTTTTATCCAAATGAATTATAGCCTATGTTACTCAGGGATAGTGTTAGTGTAGCTTTTTATTAATAAATTTAATTTTCAATAGGTTCAGTAGTTCCAGAGATTAGCCCCCTACATACAAACAAATTTTACCGGTACCGGTACCTCTCTATATTAATGGAATAGACTAATACCGGTACCGGTACCGGTATAGACTAATGGAATAGGAAATACTATTTTATTTACCTCTATCATTGTATTTGGATAACCTAATAGAACTCCGATCCAATGCAATATTTTGTTCCACTGGAAATTCAACTTTTTTGGCGCTATCTATTGGGAAACGAAGGAAGCTGGTTGGAAACACCAATGCTTACAATGCTTTCTCCCTAGCGCTACCTCGCGGCGCGATCATGTACTATTTTCGCGAACACCTTTTTTCCGGCACACAATCCCCGTATGGATGCAAGATCTATTTATTATTCATGATCTATGCCTCTATGTTCAATGTGCCTAAGATAATTGTGATACAGTAGCTTGCTGTTTTGCTGTTGCTCTGCTCTCAGTTTCTGTCATCCATCAGATCTGTCAGAAATATACAACATTGTGTTTGTGTTGATTCCTTTTCACCTTTTTAGTTATTTTGTATTGTGTAGCAATAATAAATTATCGAGCGAGTAGTGAGTCCGTTTACCTGTTAGTGCTAAGTGGTTGTATATGTGGTCAATGAGAGTGTTGTTATATTTGCTATGCATTTTTTTCATATGCCTATGTTTGACTAACAGCAGAACTGCCAATGTAGGCTAGAGTTACAAAAAACTTAACTCTGATATTTTTCAATATAATGTAATGAAATTTTAGTTTTTTCTGCTCCTTTTTAAGTGTAGAATTATGTTATGTGAATAAAATGGTTCAAAATATGTTAGGCTGCGGTTTAAAAAAAAAAAACTGGTAAATTTTGAAAGTTTCTATTATGACCCAAGGCATAAGCCATATTGCAGCAGAGGTGCCAACATATATATGCTAGAAAATGCTCTCATACGTAATTGTAATGTGGCATTCTATTTCTAAATGTCTTAAATAAATAAAAACAGCAAAATATGATTAACCCTAGGGCGTAACTTTACTATTCGACTCTAGCCTAATATTTTTGCAGACAACAACGTTGTTTTACATTCTAACTGTTAAATGTTAAATACAGGTAAACATACTGTGACTAAATAGGTTAGGTCAGAACCTTTTAGGTATTTTTTTAATTATTATTTTTGCATTTCTGTTAGCTCTAGGTTAGCCTAGAGTCGAATAGTAAAGTTGCGCCAACCCTAGAACTGTCCATGTAAATTTTTTTAACGCCAAGCCATTTCGGTGCGTGTGCAAGCATATTTCCAAAATTCACCGGCGCAACTTTACTATTCGACTCCCTTGCAGCGGTACCAACGTATAAGCAAGGAATGTCCTAATACGTCATTGTAATGTTCAATTCAATTTCTAAACGTCTGAAATAAATGAAAACTGAAAATAACTTTATTAACAAAATGTATTGTAATTAATTATAAATAAATAATAAAACACTTTATACTTAAAACTATATTTATAAGTTATTAAGAAAATATTACACATAAGCTTATGTTAGACATGGAACATCGGATTGTGAATGCAAAAGTAAATAAACACGATAGCCGGTTTCCGCTATTTCTACGGCTTAACATCACTTAATAAATTAAAATAATACACTTTTAACCTCAACTCACTTCACAAATTGTTTAATTTACACAACTGTTGAAATATTAGAGATACACTGTATGGTAAGGCGGTCGAAATGTAAAGTGACTCAAACTGACGTACATAATGTCATTCATGAAACACGATTCATGAATTCCGCTATTCATCTACTTTTAACATCACCTAATATAATATGTAAAACAAAATAGAAAGACCCCAAATTCCAACTTTATAAAACTCTTTAATAAATGAATGTACTTAATGTTAACTGTATTTTAAAAATTAAACTATACTATTACATTTTCACCTCGGTGTAACTTGCATCAATAACGCCCCAACTTTCTTCCTTGAATTTTGAATTATATCGGTATATTTACGCATTCTTCCACCAATAAAGTAGTTCTACATAAAAATTACGATTCAAATTTAATAAAATAATTACTAACTGACGAAAACTATTGCAAATACTAATCAAAATTAGGTAATAATGCAAAGTAAAAAAAAACTACAAAATGTAGGCCTAATTCATATTTTAAATTTATTAAATACATCCAACATTGTATATTATAAAGAAGATGCCTAAACACCCGGCCCAAGCCTACAAGTTTGCTGATTCCCTCCCAAACATCCGAGTGTTGCTGCAGCTGTTATGCACTCTTCCTGTGACAACTAGTGCAGCAGAGCGAACCTTTTCTGCTTTGCGGCGACTAAAAACGTACTTACGAAGCACTATGAACGAAGAGAGACTTAATGGCCTGGCTTTACTTCACGTTCATCAGGATATTTCAAAAACAATGAAGGCTTGGACGTTTTTATAAAAAAGCACAAGAGAAAATTGTCTCTAAAAGTTTTGTAGCCCATACAAAATATGTTCTATATTAATTTAATAGATTTGAATAATAATACATACTGTATTTTGATGTACTTTTGAATTCATTATTTCCTGTATATTATCTTATCAGCTGGTAAGATTAGTTAATAGAAAGTTTTACTTAACTGTTCTGCTTGATTATAAATACGACAGCTTGTTTGTGTAAGCTCACATTTCAAAGATTAAAACTACGACTATTTCTAAATATTTGTTTTCCGGACAAATATATCACGACAAACATATATATTATAGCACAATTAATAGTATTTGAAATAACATATTTTACTGGATATGTGTAAGTATGGTGATAAGTTCTCAAATACACAACAATCTGTGTATTGTTTGAATGTAAAGTATTAAATAATAGATTGAGTAAATAATAGTATTCAATTATTCAAATAATTAATAATGTAATCAAACTAAACGAGCAAATTAGGTATTTTAAAGTATAAATGGTTACGAACCGAACTTTTAAAAATAAATATTTATAGATAATTCAACAAATTCACCGTTTTCTGTGGAGTTTGCTATTTCATATTCCGATATTCTATAATCTACACTCTAGATCATATGAGTTGTTGCCACGAGCCCCCCCCCCCTTAAACGATTTTCTGGATCCGCCACTGATATAGGCAGATAAAACAAAAATAGCCTAAAATTGTAACTTACATTACATTCCAAATTTATTAAAATACAAATAGCAATCACAAATTAATTTCTTTTTTTTAAACAACTACAACTTTACATCATACAAACAATAAAATAGCCTGCAATTAGGTCCAACTTTACTATTCGACTCTAGGCTAGCCTATGGCAACAGAAATGGAAAAATAATAAGAAATATACCTAAAAGGTTCTAATCTAACCTATTTAGTCTTTAGTCACAGTATGTTTACCTGTTTTTAACATTTAACTGTAGAATGTAAAACAAAGTCATTGTCTGCAAAAATATTAGGCTAAAGTCGAATAGTAAAGTTGCACTCTCATTATTATTCAAAACTTCTTTGTACATTATAATTTACTACTCGACCCTAGGCTAACCTATGAAAACAGAAATACAAGAATAATTTTAAAAAAGTAGCCTAAAGGTTCTAACCTATAGTATTTAGTCACTGTATGTTTACCTGTATTCAACATTTAACAGTAGAATGTAAAACAATGTCATTACAGTGGAACTTGGTTATAACATCATCAAAGGGACCGGAAGTTTTTTAACGTTATATCCGAGTGACGTTATAAAAAAAGCAGCCTTAAATCTGAGTGAAAGGACAATGTAAAAACGCAAATGTTCTGCTATATACAGTACAACACTGTTTATTGAAATCCACTCGTACTTTGGAATATAATAAAAAAACATTAATAAAAAAATGATACGTTTTCACAATTAAATATTTTATAATAAAAATCTTACTTTACTGTCGAAAAAAATCTGTGATCTTCTTTTGAAAGGTCCTTTCAGAAAAATAAATTCTCTCCGTTGTGCAACAAACGTCTTGAAGCGCACTGAGTGTTGAAGCAGTCGTTTCCCTGAAGCTAAAGAACCGGGAGAGAGTCTCAGCAGCCTTCATTGCTTCTTGAACAGACGGACAAACGAAGTCTTCTGCGCTCTGGTCATCATCTTCATCAGGACTATCTTCGGCATCCTTCTTCTGAACATCTGCGACGATCTCTGCATCACTCAACATTTGGAATGTTTCTATTTGATCATCCACTGAAGCGTATGAATCAATATCATTTCCAAAGTTGCTCTGGTCAAAATTAAACTGTGCAATCCACGTTGAAAGAGGCAGTTCATCATCTTCGTCATAATTTTCAAGTGAAGCTGTAGATCCCAATTGAGCTTTGCGGAAGCACTTCGAAATGGTTATCGGCGTTACATTATTCCAGAAGTTGTCTAGGAACCTTATGGCGTCCAATATTGAGATGTTCACGGGCTGTGCGGTGTCCATGCTAAGAATAATTTTTTTTAACAAGAATTTCCGGTAGTGGCACTTTAGACTTCTTATGACGCCTTGGTCCATGGGCTGAAGAATACTTGTACAGTTGGCAGGGAAAAAACAAGATTTATGTTGGTTAAATTTAATTTCGGATGTGCTGCACAATTGTCAACTAGAAGAATTTTTCTGTTTTTTAAAGATAACTGTTGATCCCACTTCCTTAACTCTTCTTCAAATATGGCAGATGTCATCCACGCTTTTTGTTAGCAGTGTAATTCACCGGTAGTTTTTTTACGTTTTTAAAACATCTAGGGCGCAAACTCTTTCCGATCACTAAAAGCTTTATTTTTTCAGTTCCTGTCATGTTTGCACAAACGAAGGCCGTTATTCTCTGCTTGGAAAGCTTTCCACCAACACACTTTTCGTTTTTAAATTGTAATGTCTTGTCCGGAGTTAACTTGAAGAAAATTCCGGTTTCATCTCCGTTGAAAATGTCTTCGTCTTTGTAACCTTCACTTAGAGTTGGCCACGTCTTCTGCACCCATTCACTCGTAACGTTCTGATCAACACTTTTTGCTTCGCCACAAATCTTCGCAAAGGAGATTGAATGTCTCGCTTTGAAACGATTATGCCAGCCGTTTGAACATGTAAAATTAGAACCGAACATTTGTCCAAACTCAGTCGCTTTTTCTTTAAGAATTGGTCCACTAATAGGAATGTTGGCGCTGCGGCATTGCTTAAACCATTTAAGCAACGCCTCATCCACATCACTATGTTTGCACTTTCTTATTTTTTTACGTTTTCACCGTCTTCCTTAAACACGGTTAAAATTTTGTCTTTATTCTTTAAAATTGAACCTACTGTAGAATTTACCAGACCAAACTCACGACACACATCAGCGATTTTTCTTCCACTTTCCACCGCTCTGATCAACCGCACTTTTTCCTTGATAGGAAGCACCTTCCGTTTGACACCACAACTTGACATTGCTCAAACAAAACACAACTAACGACGTATAAAACAACTGTCAACACATGCGATGCTCACACGGAGGTAGGTAGTGATGTGACTGATGATTTACCGTAACTAATGAAACAAACAATACAGTACAGTGTGCCTGTGTCACCACAGTCATTGACCTTGTAGAATGTAGGGGTGGGAAGGGATAAGACCCAGGTATGCGGGACAGCCCCCGCCCCCTCGAGACACCAATTACACAAAAGAGTTTCATCCCGTCACCAGCTCAATGGTCCGGCTTGTGACCTGTTTTTGCTTTTGTTGTTTCTACACATTGTTTCTATGAACTTTGGGACATAATACAAGCACACTACCACTTTTGCAACCTAAGAATCGCAAAATTTTTGACGCTATAGCCGAGCGCCGCGATATTTGTTGACGATATAAACGGGTTTTCGTACAACATAAAATGTTCAATTTTGGCCGGTCTGTATAAAATGTGACGTTAAACCCGAGTTGACGTTACAGCCGATGCTGTTATAACCAAGTTCCACTGTATATACAAAAATACCAGCCTAGGGTCGAATAGTAAATTTACCTCCTCATATTGGTCAAAAAAACCCAGAGGACTAACGTTCTATACTGTTTAGCCGATATGTTGCCGATAACAGTATGATTATAATATTTGTATGATTATAATATTTCGTCGTATTATCACTTTATATAATTAGAATAAAAAAAAAACTAGAGGACTTACCTATACTGTTTAGTCACAGTATGTTGCCGATAACAGTATGATTATAATATTTCGTCGTATTATCACTTTATATAATTAGAATAAAAAAAAACTAAAGGACTAACCTAAACTGTTTAGTCACAGTATGTTGCCGATAACAGTATGAATATAATATTTGTATGATTATAATATTTCGTCGTATTATCACTATATAATTAGAATAAAAAAAAACTAGAGGACATACCTATACTGTTTAGTCACAGTATGTTGCCGATAACAGTATGATTATAATATTTCGTCATATTATCACTTTATATAATTAGAATAAAAAAAAAACTTGAGGACTAACCTAAACTGTTTAGTCACAGTATGTTGCCGATAACAGTATGATTATAATATTTCGTCGTATTATCACTTTATATAATTAGAATTAAAAAAAAACTAGAGGACTAACCTAAACTGTTTAGTCACAGTATGTTGCCGATAACAGTATGATTATAATATTTCGTTGTATTATCACTTTATATATAATTAGAATTAAAAAAAAAAACTAGAAGACTTACCTATACTGTTTAGTCACAATATGTTGCCGATAACAGTAGATTATAATATTTCGTCGTATTATCACTTTATATAATTAGAATAAAAAAAAACTAGAGGACTAACCTAAACTGTTTAGTCACAGTATGTTGCCGATAACAGTATGATTATAATATTTGTATGATTATAATATTTCGTCGTATTATCACTTTATATAATTAGAATAAAAAAAAAAACTAGAGGACTTACCTAAACTGTTTAGTCACAGTATGTTGCCGATAACAGTATAATTATAATATTTCGTCGTTATTATCACACTATTTATAATTAGAATGAGTTGCCTAAACTGTTCGTTTCTACACAAAAAATTTCCATAACGAACTTTTGATTTGAAAGTTTTAAATGTTGTACGTGTTGAAGATGGTAAAATATTGGTTTCCCGGCATCAGTGAAGTGTATAAATACTATATTTA